>OZ024757.1:33436448-33441448 GCA_964016885.1 Eledone cirrhosa | reverse complement strand
GATCACCAGCAGCAAAGTTCAAAGATCAAGTCCAGTCCATAAGTTGACATTGTCAAGCCATCGTTTTGGCTGCCGGCCTCTGCTTCTCTTACCAGCTAACCTTCCTTCTAGGCATAACCTATTCACACCACGAGTTGATCTTTTTATATGGCCGTATAGTTTGAGTACTCTTGACTGTGTTAATTAGACGACAAGGTCACTTCAGAAGCTCTCTACATTCCAGAACCACATCATGAGACATGACTGGCAAGCGGCTCAGCGACCGTATTTGTATCAGTGAGCTGTTCAACATTACCAAACTTAGACCAATTACATCAATTGTCAAGTCAAGAGTACTTAGAATATTATAAGTGTTATTAAATACATAACATTGTCTTTGTGTGTCATCTCAGTTTTAGAGATAAGCATGGATGGATTGATGTTGAAATTTTAGCATCATGTTATGCGTAGATTCGGCTTAGATTCGTTTACATTACAGTTTCTTGCAGGGTAGATAAGTTAATGGCCTCAAATGTTCTGTAGCTCAGGGCCGCTTCGTTGCTTTAATCCGGTGCTAGTTCAGACTCAGTTGATGCTCATGATAGGGATGTTTGGCTATTACAGCGTCTTAGCCTCGCTATCACTGGCGGCAATGCTGCAAGTGTGTTGGCTTGCCTCAAAAATAATTAAAAGGTGACTTCAATGCCCCTTGTTGTGGTGTATGAATGAATGTATGGGTCTTTCCTGCTCTCCCTCCTTTTTTTTTCTATATATCTATTTTAGTTACGAAAACATTTGTAGATAAAGTAGCTGTAATAGAGACAAAATAGTATTAAATGTCCTCTTTCTTATCTGATAATATACTCGAGGATAGATTTTCATCGTATGCTTAGTTGGTGGATATAAAGTTTGTTCTATGGCGGCGAATTGGCAGAGTCGTTAGAACGTCAGATAGAATGATTTGCGGTATTTGTTTCGGCTCTCTGCTCTTTGCGTTCAGATTTTCTCGAGGTTAGTTTTGCCTTTCATCCATTTAAGGTCGATAAAAAAATATACCAATCTAGTACAGAGGTCGATTCTTCCTCTATATCTCTTTCTCACTAACATTCTCTCACTCTCTATCCTTCTCTGGAAGAAATCTGCTGTATTCAGACTTAGAGAGGAGATGGTCTCCACGAAGTATTTTTCAGTTCCCCTGAAACGCCATATGTCAATACAGCGCCCTTACAACTCTCACATGTGTTACGGGATCATGCAAGCATGCAAAAGGGTTGTTGGTGACCAATTCAATAAAGAACCAGTTTTTTCAGACCGCTTACTCTCGGGTTCCAAGTAATGGGGGTTTGGCAATGCTAGGTTTACCATTGTAAAAAGATGTGCTTAAGTACAGGGCCCGGGGTGAGGCCCATCTTCCTGGCTGCCTGTGTAGGCCTACCGGGCTCACCTCCTTCACGGTCCCAAGTAAAGGGCCTCAAAATTTAACTAGCACAGCGCCTCATTTGTCCTAAATCCGGCACTGGGGGTTGGAATAAGCGGTGGGGGGGGGGGGGGTGATGACATTTGCTTAAATTCTTATGAGCTGGGGTTAGGGAATAAACGGGGGAATCGGTAATTGTATAGTGTACATTCATAAATATGGGATTTCTTGTAATGTCCTTTTTTTTTGTCATATATATATATAATTATTATTAGATGGTGGATTGGCAGTATCGGTAGAGCTCAGACACCATGCTTTTCGGCATAGAGTTATGGCCCTTTACGTTCTGAGTTCAAATCTCGCCCAGGTTAGCTTTGCCTTTCATCCTTACAAGGTCGATTAAATAAAGTACCAGTAATGCACTGGATGATTGGTATTGCTGGCCTTGTGCCAAAAGTAGAAACAATTATTATATTCTCCAGCTGCTGTATCGATATGAATCACTTACAATGAAATTTCGCCGGGGATAGATTGGCAAAATTTAATTGTTTCTACTTTAGGCACAAGGCCAGCAATTACCCAGTGTATTACTGGTACTTTATTTTATCGACCCCGACCCCGTAAGGATGAAAGGTAAAGTCAACCTCGGCGGGATTTGAACTCAGATTGTAAAGGGAAGTAACTATGCTGGAAAGCATGGCGCCCGACCCTCTACCGATACTGCCAATCCACCGCCATTGGCAAAATTTAATAAGCGAGGCGAAGGGCTGGAAGAAAATCTGAAAAATTAATAAGCGGGGGCGCGGGGGTGATTATTCAAGACCTGGGAGTAAATGTCCACATATCTACTACTGCACTTAACGACTTAACACTAAAACACTTGAAACATTTCGTATGGTTCAATGCTGGTAGCTATAAATAGGCACGGTAGTTAGCTAGCTAGTGTGAGGGTTGGGGTGTATGTGTATGTACGTGGGTCTGTGAGTGTGTATGTATGGGTGGGTTTGTGTATGTGTCTGTATGGGTGGGTTTGTGTGTGTGTCCGTGTCGGTGGGTCTGTTTGTGTATGTCCGTGTGCGTGGGTTTGTGTCAGTGATGTAGGTAGGTCTGTGTCAGTGTGTGTAGGGGTATTTTTGTGTGTCTGTATATGTGTGTGAGGGGTCTGATTGTGTGTGAGGGGTCTGTTTGTGTGTCTGTGTATGTGGAGGGGCCTGTGTGTGTATGTGGGGGGGGGGGGGTTATTTGTAAGGGTACTTTGTGTGTCTGTGTATGTGTGATGGGTTCTGGGTATGTGGGTCTCTAGATGTATGTGTGTGTTTACTCATGTGTATATGCGTGTGTGTGTGCGTTGTGTGTGTGTGTCTGTGCGTATGTGTTTGTGTATGTGTGTGTTTGTCTGTGAGTGCGTATCAATGGGTATGTATGCGTGTGTCCCCGTGTGGGTAGGTCTGTGTCAGTGTGTGTAGGAGGGGGTCTGTTTTTATGTAGGTTTATGTGTGTGTGTCTGTGTGTGGGGGTATCTAGGTGTGTGTGTGTGTGTGTGTGTGCCCATGTGTCTATATACGTGTGTGTATGTCTGTGTGCATGCGTATCTGTGTATGTGTTTATGTGTTTGTGTATGTGTGTGTTTGTCTGCGAGTGCGTGTCTATGGGTAGGTCTGTGTGTGTGCCCATGTGTATATACGTGTGTGTATGTCTGCGTGCGTGTGTGTATGTGTATGTGTGTGTGTGCATGTCTGTGTATGTTGTATGTATGTGTTTGTCTGTGTGTGCGTGTCAATGTGTGTGTATGTCTGTGTATGCCTATGTGGTTGTGTGTGTGTATGCGAAGAGAGAGAGAGAGAGAGAGAGAGAGAGAGAGAGAGAGAGACCGAGACAGAGAGAGAGACAGACAGACAGAGAAAGAGTGGGAGAGAGAGAGAGAAAGAGAGAGAGGGGGGGGGAGAGACCGAGAGAGAGAGAGAGAGAGAGAGAGAGAGAGAGAGAGAGAGACAGACAGACAGACAGACAGACAGACAGACAGACAGACAGACAGACAGACAGAAACAAGTCAGAACCTTGTAAAAAAAAAAAAGATATATTACAGTATCGAAGGACTTGAATGTTCATCGTGAAAACCGACGAAGGATCCATAATCCTCATCATTTAAGATATCCCGCTTCCGCCGCCGGCAGTATTTCACGTTGAAAATATATCAAATAAAATAAAATACCAAAAAAAGAGTGATTAGTTATAATTGGAGGAACATTTAAGGTGATTATGAAGATATATGAGTGGCTGCTTGTTGCTCTATTGAAACAGAAAACTAACAAGGTAGATACTTAATACAGATTTTTCTTATCGTTGCTCGCAGGAATTTGTTGCGAAAGAACATACGGTAGATTTCGCAAAACTAATGAATTCTTGGGAAATGTAACGAATCACAAACCCATGAAATATCTGTAAATAACTACAGTCGATTGCTATAAATAATTGTTTCTACTTTTGGCACAAGGCCAGCAATTACGACCCTGTAAGGATGAAAGGCAAAGTTAACCTCAGCGGGATTTGAACTCAGACCATAAAGGGCCGTAACTCTTTGCTGCAAAGCATGGCGTCCGACCCTCTACCGATACTGCCAATTCACCGATCGCTATAAATAATAGCTTAGAAAATCGGATAAAATATCCCTAAAGTTAGAGAAAATGGTGGCCAGAGCTGCTATGCAGACCTGTCAACTCACAACTATTATATACACAATATATACACTGTATTCACGATATATACATCGTATACACCAGGCATGTCAAACTGAGTGTCCTCCGAGGGGCACATCGGTCCCATATGTGTTGTCTGAGGGCCACATCGGTCACATATGTATTGTCTGAGGGCCACACACGACAACTAATTCCGTACATTACAACTAATTTTTTAAATTTTATATTACGAAGATAAAACATGCTCACGCTGTAAAAGCCTTTGTGTGGGCCGCAGGTGTGCTTGTAAAGGGCCGCAGACCGCATGTTTGACAAGCCTAGTATACACTATATATATACACTGTATTCACAATATATACATTGTATATACTATTTATACACTACATATACATTACATACACATTATATAAATATTATATATGATGTCCAAGAGCCGATATTATATATGATGGCAAAAGCCGATACAGCTTGGTACTAGTGACTTCGGGACTCATCTGATACAGCTTGGTACTAGTGACTTCGGGACTCATCTGATACAGCTTGGCACCGATACAGCTTGGCACTAGTGACTTCGGGACTCATCTGATACAGCTTGGCACCGATACAGCTTGGCACTAGTGACTTCGGGACTCATCTGATACAGCTTGGCACCGATACAGCTTGGCACTAGTGACTTCGGGACTCATCTGATACAGCTTGGCACTAGTGACTTCGGGACTCATCTGATACAGCTTGGCACCAATACAGCTTGGCACTAGTGACTTCGGGACTCATCTGATACAGCTTGGCACCGATACAGCTTGGCACTAGTGACTTCGGGACTCATCTTTTCCAGCTGAGTGAACTGGAGCAGACTGTCAACACTCCCTTGGAAGATCTCCCACCCACTTTGGAGTGATCTAAACATG
>OZ024757.1:33271448-33431448 GCA_964016885.1 Eledone cirrhosa | reverse complement strand
TATATACACACAAACACATAATTCAGTCATAGTGCCGTTTATACTTTTCAAGAAAAGATTGATATTTTAAAAAAATCGAATCTTTAGAGTAATTTATCGAATTATTGAGAAAAGTTTTACACTTTCTTTTATTTTTCATTAGCAATGTTTAGAGATAAATTTTATTCATAGTTGTATAAATAACGTTACAAATTGTTGATAATTCTTACAGAATGAAAGTATAAATACAATTAATTATTGCTAGGAACCTTATAAATATAATATACAAAAATATATAAACAAGGCGAGTGAAAAAGAAAACGAAAAACAAGGATTCTAAGAAAAGAGAGGAAGATAGGCAATACTTCATACAATTTGGGGTCGAAGGGGAAATAACCCAAGTGACAGCATTGCCATGTGTGTGTGTGAGAGAGAGAGAGAGAGAGAGAGAGAGAGAGAGAGAGACAGAGAGAGAGAGAGAGAGAGTGTGTGTGTGTGTACCTAAGAAATGTATACACACTTTCATTATCTGTACAGGTAATATTTATTATAATGCTGTTGAGGTGTGTATACACTTTTTGAACACCCTGTGTAGCTATATATATATATGTGTGTGAGAGAGAGGGGGAGGGGTCTGTTGTAAGCCGCCCTGTGGTCCCAGCGGAAAAAATAGAGAGAACATTGCCTCGTAGGATGGCGAGAGATACGATTGAAATAGCCATTCCTACTGGCGGGGCTCTTTCCTACTGGTAGCCAACTTCCCCTTGATAGTAGTGAATAGGGAGATGGTCCAGGGACCAGGGACCCCAGTAGTGAACACCGCTATAGGTTTCATAAGAAGCCATTTCACTTCATGGGGCTCGCACTTTCATGTGGCCAACTCTAACGAAATATTAGGGAGTTAGGAGGTGATACGAGGACCAAGAACTCCAGATGTCTCCCCGCTGCTACAGGTTCGACCACAAACCTGTCGGAGAGCAACGATCTTCCGATAGTTTACCCTCTTCGGCTTAAAGAGCAGCGAAGCCTGGGTTAGTCACAGTGAATGAACCATGTTGCCGCTGGAGAAACTGGCATCGCATATATATATATACATATATACACACACACACACATATATATGTCTGTGTGTGCGAAAAGTAAACAGAAAATACACACGTACATATCTCTCTTTCTTTCTCTGTCTCTCTCTCTCTCTATATATATATATATATATATATATATATATATACACACATACGGTATCCCAAAATATGTAAACACACTTTGATTACCTGTACAGGCAATATTTATTAGAATACTGTTGAAGTTGGTATACATTTTGGGGGAGGCCCCTGTGTATATTAAAAACAAAACGAGGTTCCCCATTGCAGTTCTTATTGACTAGACTCAATATATATATATATATATATTATATATATTGAGCCTAGTCAATAAGAACTTCAATGTGAAACCTCGTTTTGTTTTTAATATACACAGGGTCTCCCCCAAAATGTATAACAACTTCAACAGCATTCTAATAAATATTATATATATAGAGAGAGATTAGCTTTGCTTTTCATCCATTGCGAAGTCAATAAAATAAAGCCCAGTAACGTACTGGAGTCGATCTAATCGACTCCACCCTACAAAAAAAATGTGTTGGCCTTGTACCTATAACAGAAACCATTATTAATAATTATCATTAGCACAGATTAAAAGTTTAACCATTTCTGCTTTCACTCTTTTTATGTTGAACATTGAAAAATAACTTTAAATATCTTCGTTTTTATTTTGTAAACACTACAAATAAAGCGTAATTTTAAATACGTTTGTACAGGTCATTAAAAAATATTTATATTGAAACGTAAAAGATAGAGAAAAAATTAGAAGAAAAAGACATTAGAAATTAAGCAACGGTGGTAAAGGAAAGTGGGGACGAAGCAACAGATTTCACACTTCAGGCCAGACGACATGTTAGGCTGCATCCTCTAGACAAAATGGCGAGGACATTGCCATAGAAAATGGCCAGCGATATTGGCTGCAAGAGCCCCTCTATCTCACCAGGAGAACTCCTTCATCAGGCGGGCTGATATCTCTCCGATTTTATGGAGGAAATTAGCAATTCTGGGACTGAGGACACCTGATGTCTCGATGGCGACTGACAAGAAAAGGAAACAGACGGTCAAGCCCCAATATTTGGTTATCTTCCTCTTCTCTGAAACTAAGATATATACAGGGTGTCGCCACAAATGTATACTCATTTTGATTACCTATACAGGCAATATTTATTAGAATGCACAGCCTTCCCAAAAATAAAATATATCGACAGACGTAATTCAAATGTTTACATAATTTAAGTAATGCATATAAAACAATTTATTTTAATGCACTTTTTAAAGATTTTTTTGTATACTTTTTATAAAGAAGGTAATAAACAGAGGTTGTACATTTAAAACGGTCTCTCTTCTCTTCTTTATAATATTGACACTTCGGTTGATAACCTATTGATAATACTTTAAGGGGTGTTGATCAACCAACTTTCCTCACTTTAATTATATACATGTATGTATATATAATTGTTTCTACTTTTGGCACAAGGCCAGCAATTAGCCAGTACATTACTGGTAGTCTGTTATAGTGCTGTTTTGTACTTTTCATTGTCGAAAAACAATAATAATAATTGACTTATTAAGAAAAGTGAGGAAGATAGGCAATACTTCATACAATTTGCGGTCAAAGGGGAAATAACCCAAGTGACAGCATTGCCTTGTGTGTGTATGAGAGAGAGAGACAATACGTAAGCGGCCTTGTGATCCCAACGGACAAAATGGAGAGAAAGTTGCCTCGGAAGATGGCGAGAGAGAAGCATTGGAATAACTATTCCTACTGACAGGGTTTGTTCCTGCGGGTAGCTGACTTCGCCTCGATATTAATGAATAAGGAGATGGTCCAGGGGCCATGAACACCAGAAGTAAACACTGCTATAGTTTGACAAGAAGCCAGTTCATTTTAAAAAAAGTGTTGGCTAAATTAGAAACCATTACGATCTGAGTTCAAATCCCGCCGAGGTTGACTTTGCCTTTCATCCTTACGGGGTCGATAAAATAAAGTACCAGTAATGCCCTGGGTAATTGTTGGCCTTGTGCCTAAAGTAGAAACAATTATTTTTAATTATCATTAGCACAGATTAAAAGTTTAACCATTTCTGCTTTCACTCTTTTTATGTGAGCATTGAAAAACAACTTTAAATATCTTCGTTTTTATTTTGTAAACACTACAAATAAAGTGTAATTTTAAATACGTTTGTACAGGTCATTAAAAAATATTTATATTGAAACGTAAAAGATAGAGAGAAAAATTAGAAGAAAAAGACATTAGAAATTAAGCAACGGTGGTAAAGGAAAGTGGGGACGAAGCAACAGATTTCACACTTCAGGCCAGACGACATGTTAGGCTGCATCCTCTAGACAAAATGGCGAGGACATTGCCATAGAAAATGGCCAGCGATATTGGCTGCAAGAGCCCCTCTATCTCACCAGGAGAACTCCTTCCTCAGGCGGGCTAATATCTCTCCGATTTTATGGAGGAAATTAGCAATTTGGGGACTGAGGACACCTGATGTCTCGATGGCGACTGACAAGAAAAGGAAACAGACGGTCAAGCCCCAATATTTGGTTATCTTCCTCTTCTCTGAAACTAAGATATATACAGGGTGCCCCCAAAATGTATACTCATTTTGATTACATATACAGGCAATATTTATTAGAATGCACAGCCTTCCCAAAAATAAAATATATCTACAGACGTAATTCAAATGTTTACATAATTTAAGTAATGCATATAAAATAATTTATTTTAATGCACTTTTTAAAGATTTTTTTGTATACTTTTTATAAAGAAGGTAATAAACAGAGGTTGTACATTTAAAACGGTCTCTCTCTTCTCTTCTTTATAATATTGACACTTCGGTTGATAACCTATTGATAATACTTTAAGGGGTGTTGATCAACCAACTTTCCTCACTTTAATTATATACATGTATGTATATATAATTGTTTCTACTTTTGGCACAAGGCCAGCAATTAGCCAGTACATTACTAGTAGTCTGTTATAGTGCTGTTTTGTACTTTTCATTGTGGTGGTGGTGATGGTGATACCAGTAGTGGTGTGGATTCCAGTAGTGATGGTGATGATGATGGTGGTGGTGATACCAGTAGTGGTGGTGATGATGGTGGTAGTGGTGATCTTGATGATGATGATGGTTGTGGTGGTGGTGGTGGTACCAGTAGTGGTGGTGGAGGTGGTGGTACCAGTACTGTTGATGATGGTGGTGGTGGTGGTGATACCAGTACTGATGATGATGGTTGTGGTGGTGGTGGTGATGCCAATAGTGGTGGTGGTGGTACCAGTAGTGGTGGTGGAGGTGGTGGTACCAGTACTGTTGATGATGGTGGTGGTGGTGCTGATACCAGTACTGATGATGATGGTTGTGGTTGTGGTGGTGGTGGTGGTGGTGGTACCAGTAGTGGTGGTGATTCCAGTAGTGGTAATGATGATAGCGGTGGTGATGCCAGTGGTGGTGGTGGTGGTGATGATGATGGCAGTGGGGTGATGCCAGTGGTGGTGGTGGTGATGATGATGGCGGTGGGGATTCCAGTGGTTGTCGGTGTTTCTATTACTAAAAAGATGACCTTCTAGAAAGAAAAGAAAAGCCATCAAAAAGCAACAGCATAAGACATAATGGCGATTGTTTATTGTGGTGTTGGATTATAGAGGAATATAAAGAAACCAGCCACCAGACCACCAACCATGCCTGTCGTGTATTGTAAGGTTGATAGAGAAGATGGATGGAGAGGAGAGAAGGGAGATGTTTCTGTGTATATGTATATGTATATATATATATTTATATATGTAATCATGTGTATTTATGAGTGTATATATATATATTTTATATATATGTGTTGTGTGGTGTATATATATATATATATATACATTCACAAATATACATACATATATATATATATATTTATATATATATATGTATGTATATTTGTATATATATATATATATATATATATATATATATATATATATATATATATACAAATATACATACATATATATATATATATATATATATACATATATATATATGTATATATATATATATATATATATTTATATATATATATGTATGTATATTTGTGAGTGTATATATATATATTATATATATATATGTGTGGTGTGGTGTATATATATATATATGTGTGTGTATATATATATATATAAGTAAAAGGTAAACAGAAATAACAACACAATTGGTATAATATATGGAAGGAATATACTTGTGTGTGTATATATATATATATATATATATATATATATATATATATATATATATATATATATATATATATATATATATATATATATATATATATATATATATGTGTGTGTGTGTGTGTGTGTGTGTAGATATATGTGTGCTGATATTAAATAAATGGAAACTATATTTATAAAACCATATTTTTTCTATTATATATATTTCAAGGGTGAGACATATATATATGTATATATGTATGTGTATTTGTGAGTGTATATATATATGTGTGGTGTGGTGTGTATATATATATATATATGTGTGTATATAAATATGTGTGTATATATATATGTGTGTATATATGTATAAGTAAAAGGTAAACAGAAATAACAACACAATCGGTACAGTATATGGAAGGAATATACTTGTGTGTATATATATATATATATATATATATATATATATATATATATATATATATATATATATATATATATATATATATATATATATATATAATGTGTGTGTGTGTATGTACAGATATAGATATATAGATATAGGTATACATATATGTATATATGTATATATATATATATATATATATATATATGTGTGTGTGTGTGTGTGACATAGTCAAGGCCATCTTAGTACAAGGTCATGTTGGGTGCCCCCCAACCCACACACAAACACAAATATAGCCTCTATCCCACTTGCACACTCACACCATGCTAATCTATGTATGTGTGTAAAAAAATAAATACTTTACTATACTATACCATACTATACTTTACTATATCCTACTAAACTATACGATACTAAACTATACTATACTATACTATGCTAAACTATATTATACTATACTATATTAAACTATACTATACCATATTAAACTATACTATACTAAACTATACTATACTAAACTATACTGTACTATACTAAACTATACTATACTATACTAAACTATACTATACTATACCATACTAAACTATACTATACTAAACTATACTGTACTATACTAAACTATACTATACTATACTATACTTTACTATATTATACCAAACTATACAATACTATACTAAAGCATAATATACATAACTAAACTATAATATATCATACTAAACTATACTATATTATACTATACTATACTCTACTAAACAATACTATACTAAACTATACTATACTAAACTAAACTATACTATACTATACTATACTATACTATACTATACTATACTATACTATACTATACTATACTATATTATACTAAACTCTACTATATTATACTAAACTATACTATACTAAACTATACTATACCATACTATACTAAACTATACTATACTAAACTATACTATAATAAACTATACTAAACTATACTATACTATACTATCCTAAGCTACACTATACTATAATAAACTATACTAAACTATACTATACTCTACTAAACTATACTATACTAAACTATACTATACCATACTATACCATACTATACTATACTATACTATACTATACTAAACTATACTATAATAAACTATACTAAACTATACTATACTAAACAATACTATAATAAACTAAACTAAACTAAACTCTACTAAACTATACTATAATAAACTATACTAAACTATACTATACTATACTATCCTAAGCTACACTATACTATAATAAACTATACTAAACTATACTATACTCTACTAAACTATACTATACTAAACTATACTATACCATACTATACCATACTATACTATACTATACTATACTAAACTATACTATAATAAACTATACTAAACTATACTATACTAAACAATACTATAATAAACTAAACTAAACTAAACTAAACTCTACTAAACTATACTATAATAAACTATACTAAACTATACTATACTAAACAATACTATAATAAACTAAACTAAACTAAACTCTACTAAACTATACTATAATAAACTATACTAAACTATACTATACTATACTATCCTAAGCTACACTATACTATAATAAACTATACTAAACTATACTATACTCTACTAAACTATACTATACTAAACTATACTATACCATACTATACCATACTATACTATACTATACTATACTAAACTATACTATAATAAACTATACTAAACTATACCATACTAAACAATACTATAATAAACTAAACTAAACTAAACTAAACTCTACTAAACTATACTATAATAAACTATACTAAACTATACTATACTAAACAATACTATAATAAACTATACTATACTATACTATCTTAAGCTACACTATACCATACTATCATCACCATCATGTATCCACAACTGTTGCAACCAATCTTTAGGGTGTCTCTCTAGCCACTCCCGCAGTCAGTTGTCACCTCTGGTCTCTGTTCCTCATCAGACAAAGAAGGGTCTTGGTGATATGACCAGTTCAGTCTTTGATGCTGTCAGACCAAGATTTTCTTTATCTGCTTCTTCTTCACCCTCTCTCGGCTGCATTTTATTAAAGCCTGAATGTGGCAAATTGACAGAGTCCTCATGGTTTCAAATTTAAAATGACTCATTTTTTATTCCAGCTTATTGCGCTGAGTTCAAATCCCGCCCCACTGTAGTCAACTTTGTCTTTCTTCATTTCGGGGTCGATAAATAAAATACCAAAACCAGTCCAGTACTTGGGTTCTCTCTCTCTCTCTCTCTCTCTCTCTCTCTCACTCTCTCTCTCTCTCTCTCTCTCTCTCTCTCTATCTATCTATCTATCGTTGGGTGTCTTTCTATCTCTCTTCTTACTCTCTCTCTCTTCTCTTTATCTCTTTTCTCTCCTTCTGTATGTGTGTCTCTCTTCTCTCTCTCTCTCTCTTTTCTCTCCTTCTGTAAGTCTCTCTCTCTCTCTCTCTGTCTGTCTGAGAAAGAGATATAGAGAAAGAATCGACCCCACTATTAGACTGCTACTTTATTCTATCAACCCAGAAAGGATGAAAGGCAAGGTCGACCTTAGTAGAATTTCACTTTAAAATGTAAAGAACAACAAGTACTACAATGACATTTTATCCAAACAATTTATTTCTCACATTCACACAAGTCCAGCTACTTGAATTGCAGATGCAATGAAACCAATAGGCTTTCTACCAGTTTCTGTCTACTCAATTTCACTCCAAAATTTTGGCCATCCTGGGCCTATGGTATACAGTGCTGAATTTTAGACAGATGAAGTCCTCTGCTAGTTAAATTATGAGGCCCCTTATTTGGACCCGGAAGGAGGTAAAAAATGGCGCAGAAAGATTACACCACCCACCCACCTTGGCCAACAGAGCCCTGTGCTTAAGCACACCTCAGCACAATGGTAAATCTGGCAATGGACAGACCTGACCCTTTGAATTACAGATGCAATGAATCCATCAGGCTTCCAAACAGTTTCTGGCTATCCAATTTCACTCCAAAGCTTTGGCCATCCTGGGCCTATGGTAAAGTCACTTGCTCATGAAGACATGGAGTGAGAGGTTGAACTGGTGATTGCGAAGAAAACTTTTTAATCATTTGATATTGATATAAACTATTTCCTATATTCATCAAATGGAGGGAGTCATGACTTCCTATTTTGCTGAGTAATTCCTAAAGAATTCAGTGTTTAATAAAACATAGACATTACTGTGTTTGATATAACAGGGACTGTCTGTTCATGGTCATCTACTTCGCTAGAAATAATTGTCAAATATCCTTCAAACCAAACTCTACCATCTTAAATAAAGGAAGAACTCATTGAATAATCTAGTTGAGTGCCTGCAAAAAAAAAAAGACTAAGGTGGTCGGGGCTTCTGCTCCAAGGTCTGTCGGAGCCTAGCCAGACCTAGGGCTAAACAACACCAACATCTTGATAACAAAAAGGAGCCACCGATTGAGCCTCTAAATGGTCACCCAACCAGCTAGAAATAAGAGTCAAATATCCCTCAATGTCCTACAAAGGACACCCTACTATCCTAAATATATGGAAACTCACTAAATAATGTAGTTCAGTATCTCTTCTTCTTCTTCTTCTTGTATATATATATATATATATATATATATATATATATATATATATATATATATATGATATATATAGATAATATATAAACATGATAGATAATTATGGGTATATATATAGATATATAGATGTGTGTGTGTGTGTGTGCGTAAAATGTAAACAGAAATAACAACACAATCGGTACAGTATATGGAAGAAATACATTAGTTTAACATATATATATACACACAAACACATAATGCAGTCATAGTGCCGTTTATACTTTTCAAGAAAAGATTGATATTTAAAAAAAAAGAATCTTTAGATTAATTTATCGAATTTTTGAGAAAAGTTTTACACTTTCTTTTATTGTTCATTAGCAATGTTTAGAGATAAATTTTATTCATAGTTGTATAAATAACGTTACAAATTGTTGATAATTCTTACAGAATGAAAGTATAAATACAATTAATTATTGCTAGGAACCTTATAAATATAATATACAAAAATATATAAACAAGGCGAGTGAAAAAGAAAACGAAAAACAAGGATTCTAAGAAAAGAGAGGAAGATAGGCAATACTTCATACAATTTGTGTTCCAAGGGAAATAACCCAAGTGACAGCATTGCACACACAAGGCTATGCTGTCACTTGGGTTATTTCCCTTGGAACATAAATTGTATGAAGTATTGTCTATCTTCCTCTCTTTTCTTAGAATCCTTGTTTTTCGTTTTCTTTTTCACTCGCTTTGTTTATATATTTTTGTATATTATATTTATAAGGTTCCTAGCAATAATTAATTGTATTTATACTTTCATTCTGTAAGAATTATCAACAATTTGTAACGTTATTTATACAACTATGAATAAAATGTATCTCTAAACATTGCTAATGATCAATAAAAGAAAGTGTAAAACTTTTCTCAATAATTCGATAAATTAATCTAAAGATTCGATTTTTTTTAAATATCAATCTTTTCTTGAAAAGTATAAACGGCACTATGACTGCATTATGTGTTTGTGTGTATATATATATGTTAAACTAATGTATTCCTTCCATATACTGTACCGATTGTGTTGTTATTTCTGTTTACCTTTTACACACACACATCTATATATGTACCCATAATTATCTATCATGTTTATATATTATCTATATATATCATATATAAGTATACATATATGTTCATTCAAATCAGCGACCTCACTCTCCATCCCGTTGGTCCTCTTCGCAATCCCCACACAAGCCAGATCACTGACGATCCCAAAGAATACGCAGAACTCATTGCTGAGTGCTATGCAAGTATTTTTACTCTTGAAAACCAGAATGTACCATCTCCACCATCTCTAACATCAAATTCCATAACAACTATGGAATTTACACCTGCAATGTTGCGACGTCACCTTAAGAATAAGCGCAACTATGCCTCCCCTGGTCTTGATGGTGTTACATACCTGCTTCTCAAACGTGGCGGGTATTTCCTTTTGCACCAGCTTTCTTTCTTCTTTCAATACTGTCTCAACAATGGTGCTACTCCGGAGCCGTGGAAAACTGCCAGTGTCATTCCCCTGTTCAAAAAGGGCAACCGCATGTCACCTGTCAACTATCGTCCAGTCAGTCTTACTAGCTGTATGGCCAAACTGATGGAATCCTGTGTCAGAGAAACACTTTGGAACTTCTGGAGCTCTCACAGCCTCATCCGGCCCTCACAGTTTGGATTTATCCCTAACTCCAGCTGCTGTGATCAGCTTATCGAATTCCTTGAAGACATCACCTGGATCACTGAGAGCGGCTCATGGGTGAATGTTGTTTACCTTGATTTGATAAGGTTTTTAATTCTGTGCCACACAAAAGACTTATGGCAAAACTCTCTGCAATGGGTGTGAGGGATGATCTTTTCGTCTGGTTGAAATCCTTCATTCTCAGCCGAAAAGAGGTAGTCACGGTTCTAGCACAGCATTCTTCACCATATGAAATGTCATCTGGTGTACCACAGGGATCTGTTCTTGGTCCCCTTTTCTTTGTGGCATATATTAATGACAGAGATGCCAACTTACAGAATGCCACGGTACTGAAATATGCAGATGACATCAAGCTGTACCTTGAAATCAAAAGGACTAATCCTGAAATCTACAACTCTTTCCTACAATCAGACCTGGACACAATGCAGCAATGGATCACAGACTGTCAACTGAAGCTGGCTGTGGACAAGTGTACCACCATGCATTTTGGGAGGAAAAATCCAGCGTCCACATACTCCCTCCACAACACTGATATCAAGAAGTCCTCTTGTGAACGTGACCTGGGCATTACTGTCAGCAGCGATTTGCGTTGGACAAAGCATGTCTCTAAGATTGTCAAGAAAGCCGAGGGTGTCTTGGCATCACTCAGCAAGACCTTTGTTAGCCGCTCTCCAGCCATCTATTTAAAAATGTATACAGCTATGGTACGACCACACTTGGAATTCGCATCATCAGTCTGGAACCCCTATCTTGCTCAGAACATTGACCTCCTGGAAACTGTCCAGAGACGTGCAACCAAGCGCATACCCTCCATCAGACACCTACCATACTCTGAACGCCTTGCTTCCCTGGGCATGGATTCATTGAAGCTCCGACGTCTGGCAATGGACTTGGTGAATACCCACAAAATTATTAACCATCTCGCCAACAACAACCCTGAGCACCTTTTTGATCTCCATGTGTCTAACACACGTGGACATGCCTACAAAATCAGAAAACAGCGCAGCTCCCATGACTTTCGTAAACATTTTTTCACGCTCAGAGTTGCCGAAGCATAGAACATACTGCCTGCGTCAGTTGTTAGCTGCCGAGACACACATAATAAAATACTTGGAACTCTTTTAACCATCTTTTGATTTTATATTATATATATATATATATATATATATATATAGTTTACTCAGCTGTAGAAATGAGATGATAGGGACTGAGGTCCCTATCATTCCACTCCAAAGTGGTCGTGGAGGTGCCACAGCAAAAAAGCACACAGCCCACACTGCAAAGTGGACGTGGAGGTGCCACGGAAAAAAAGAACCCAGCAATCACTGTAAATGAGGTTGGTGTTAGGAAGGGCATCCAGCTATAGAAATCTAGCCAGAATCAGTTCCCGTCCCACCCTTGCAAGCAGGGAAAAGCGGACATAAAATGAAATGATATATATATATATATATATATGTATATGTGTATGTATGTGTATTTATGAGTGTATATATATATTATATATATATATGTGTGTTGTGGTGTATATATATATATCATCATCATCATTTTACATCCGCTTTTCCCTGTTTGCAAGGGTAGGACATATATATTTATATATGTATGTATGTTTATTTGAGTGTGTATATATATATTATATATATATGTGTGGTGTGGTGTGTATATATATATGTGTGTGTTTATGTGTGTATACATATATGTGTATATATATATATGTCTGTATATGTAAAAGGTAAACAGAAATAACAACACAATCGGTACAGTATATGGAAGGAATATACTTTGTATATATATATATATATATATATATGTGTGTGTGTGTGACATAGTCAAGGCCATGTTAGTACAAGATGATGGTGGGTGTCCCCCTCCCTCACGCACACACACAAACACACAAATATAGCCTCTACCCCCCTTGCACCCTCACCCCATGCTAATCTATGTATGGGTGTAAAAAAATTAATACTTTACTATACTATACTTTACTATATCATACTAAACTATACTATACTAAACTATACTATACTATACTATACTTTACTATAGTAAACTATACTATACTAAACTATATTATACTTAACTAAACTATACTATATTATACTAAACTATACTATATTAAACTATACTATACCATACTATACTTAACTATACTATACTATACTAAACTATACTATAATAAACTATACTAAACTATACTATACTAAACAATACTATAATATACTAAATTAAACTAAACTCTACTAAACTATACTCTAATAAACTATACTATAATAAACTATACTATACTATACTATACTATAATAAACTATACTATACTATACTATCTTAAGCTACACTATACCATACTATCATCACCATCATGTATCCACAACTGTTGCAACCAATCTTTAGGGTGTCACTCTAGCCACTCCCGCAGTCAGTTGTCACCTCTGGTCTCTGTTCCTCATCAGACATAGAAGGGTCTTGGTGATATGACCAGTTCAGTCTTTGATGCTGTCAGACCAAGATTTTCTTTATCTGCTTCTTCTTCACCCTCTCTCGGCTGCATTTTATTAAAGCCTGAATGTGGCAAATTGACAGAGTCCTCATGGTGTCAAATTTAAAATGACTCGTTTTTTATTCCAGCTTATTACGTTGAGTTCAAATCCCGCCCCACTGTAGTCAACTTTGTCTTTCTTCATTTGGGGGTCGATAAATAAAATACCAAAACCAGTCCAGTACTTGGGTTCTCTTTCTCTCTCTCTCTCTCTCTCTCTCTCGCTCTATCGTTGGGTGTCTTTTTATCTCTCTTCTTACTCTCTCTCTCTTCTCTTTATCTCTTTTCTCTCCTTCTGTATGTGTGTCTCTCTTCTCTCTCTCTCTCTCTCTCTCTCTCTCTCTCTTCTCTCCTTCTGTATGTGTGTCTCTCTTCTCTCTCTCTCTCTCTTTTCTCTCCTTCTGTAAGTCTCTCTCTCTCTCTCTCTGTCTCTCTGAGAAAGAGATATGGAGAAAGAATCGACCCCACTATTAGACTGCTACTTTATTCTATCAACCCGGAAAGGATGAAAGGCAAGGTCGACCTTAGTAGAATTTCACTTTAAAATGTAAAGAACAACAAGTACTGCAATGACATTTTATCCAAACAATTTATTTCTCACATTCACACAAGTCCAGCTATTTGAATTGCAGATGCAATGAAACCAATAGGCTTTCTACCAGTTTCTGTCTACTCAATTTCACTCCAAAGTTTTGGCCATCCTGGGCCTATGGTATACAGTGCTGAATTTTAGACAGATGAAGTCCTATGCTAGTTAAATTATGAGGCCCCTTACTTGGACCCAGAAGGAGGTAAAAAATGGGGCAGACAGATTACACCACCCACCCACCTTGGCCAACAGAGCCCTGTGCTTAAGCACACCTCAGCACAATGGTAAATCTGGCAATGGACAGACCTGACCCTTTGAATTACAGATGCAATGAATCTATCAGGCTTCCAAACAGTTTCTAGCTATCCAATTTCACTCCAAAGCTTTGGCCATCCTGGGCCTATGGTAAAGTCACTTGCTCATGAAGACATGGAGTGAGAGGTTGAACTGGTGATTGTGAAGAAAACTTTTTAATCATTTGATATTGATATAAACTATTTCCTATATTCATCAAATGGAGGGAGTCATGAATTCCTATTTTGCTGAGTAATTCCTAAAGAATTCAGTGTTTAATAAAACATAGACATTACTGTGTTTGATATAACAGGGACTGTCTGTTCATGGTCATCTACTTCGCTAGAAATAATAGTCAAATACTCTTCAAACCAAACTCTACCATCTTAAATAAAGGAAGAACTCATTGAATAATCTAGTTGAGTGCCTGCAAAAAAAAAAAAGACTAAGGTGGTCGGGGCATAGAAGGCTTCTGCTCCAAGGTTTGTCGGAGCCTAGCCAGACCTAGGGCTAAACAACACCAACATCTTGATAACAAAAAGGAGCCACCGATTGAGCCTCTAAATGGTCACCCAACCAGCTAGAAATAAGAGTCAAATATCCCTCAATGTCCTACAAAGGACACCCTACTATCCTAAATATATGGAAACTCACTAAATAATGTAGTTCAGTATCTCTTCTTCTTCTTCTTATATATAAATATATTATATATATATATATATATATATATATATATATATATATGATATATATAGATAATATATAAACATGATAGATAATTATGGGTATATATATAGATATATAGATGCGTGTGTGTGTGTGTGTGTGCGTAAAATGTAAACAGAAATAACAACACAATCGGTACAGTATATGGAAGGAATACATTAGTTTAACATATATATATACACACAAACACATAATGCAGTCATAGTGCCGTTTATACTTTTCGAGAAAAGATTGATATTTTTAAAAAATCGAATCTTTAGATTAATTTATCGAATTATTGAGAAATGTTTTACACTTTCTTTTATTTTTCATTAGCAATGTTTAGAGATACGTTTTATTCATAGTTGTATAAATAACGTTACAAATTGTTGATAATTCTTACAGAATGAAAGTATAAATACGATTAATTATTGCTAGGAACCTTATAAATATAATATACAAAAATATATAAACAAGGCGAGTGAAAAAGAAAAAGAAAAACAAGGATTCTAAAAAAAGAGAGGAAGATAGGCAATACTTCATATAATTTGTGTGCCAAGGGAAGTAACCCAAGTGACAGCATTGCACACACAAGGCAATGCTGTCACTTGGGTTATTTCCCTTGGAACACAAATTGTATGAAGTATTGCCTATCTTCCTCTCTTTTCTTAGAATCCTTGTTTTTCGTTTTCTTTTTCACTCGCTTTGTTTATATATTTTTGTATATTATATTTATAAGGTTCCTAGCAATAATTAATTGTATTTATACTTTCATTCTGTAAGAATTATCAACAATTTGTAACGTTATTTATACAACTATGAATAAAATTTATCTCTAAACATTGCTAATGATCAATAAAAGAAAGTGTAAAACTTTTCTCAATAATTCGATAAATTAATCTAAAGATTCGATTTTTTAAAAATATCAATCTTTTCTTGAAAAGTATTAACGGCACTATGACTGCATTATGTGTTTGTGTGTATATATATATGTTAAACTAATGTATTTCTTCCATATACTGTACCGATCGTGTTGTTATTTCTGTTTACCTTTTACACACACATCTATATATGTACCCATAATTATCTATCATGTTTATATATTATCTATATATATACATATATGTTCATTCAAATCAGAGACCTCACTCTCCATCCCGTTGGTCCTCTTCGCAATCCCCACACAAGCCAGATCACTGACGATCCCAAAGAAGGCGCAGAACTCATTGCTGATTGCTATGCAAGTATTTTTACTCTTGAAAACCAGAATGTACCATCTCCACCATCTCTAACATCAAATTCCATAATAACTATGGAAATTACACCTGCAATGTTGCGACGTCACCTTAAGAATAAGCGCAACTATGCCTCCCCTGGTCTTGATGGTGTTACATACCTGCTTCTCAAACGTGGCGGGTATTTCCTTTTGCACTAGCTTTCTTTCTTCTTTCAATACTGTCTCAACAATGGTGCTACTCCGGAGCCGTGGAAAACTGCCAGTGTCATTCCCCTGTTCAAAAAGGGCAACCGCATGTCACCTGTCAACTATCGTCCAGTCAGTCTTACTAGCTGTATGGCCAAACTGATGGAATCCTGTGTCAGAGAAACACTTTAGAATTTCTGGAGCTCTCACAGCCTCATCCGGCCCTCACAGTTTGGATTTATCCCTAACTCCAGCTGCTGTGATCAGCTTATCGAGTTCCTTGAAGAGATCACCCGGATCACTGACAGCGGCTCATGGGTGGATGTTGTTTACCTTGACTATGCTGAGGCTTTTAATTCTGTGCCACACAAAAGACTTATGGCAAAACTCTCTGCAATGGGTGTGAGGGATGATCTTTTCGACTGGTTGAAATCCTTCATTCTCAGCCGAAAAGAGGTAGTCACGGTTCTAGGACAGCATTCTTCACCATATGAGATGTCATCTGCTGTACCACAGGGATCTGTTCTTGGTCCCCTTTTCTTTGTGGCATATATTAATGACATAGATGCCAACTTACAGAATGCCACGGTACTGAAATATGCAGATGACATCAAGCTGTACCTTGAAATCAAAAGGAGTGATCCTGAAATCTACAACTCTTTCCTACAATCAGACCTGGACATAATGCAGCAATGGATCACAGACTGTCAACTGAAGCTGGCTGTGGACAAGTGTACCACCATGCATTTTCGGAGGGAAAATCCAGCGTCCACATACTCCCTCCACAACACTGATATCAAGAAGTCCTCTTGTGAACGTGACCTGGGCATTACTGTCAGCAGCGATTTGCGTTGGACAAAGCATGTCTCTAAGATTGTCAAGAAAGCCGAGGGTGTCTTGGCATCACTCAGCAAGACCTTTGTTAGCCGCTCTCCAGCCATCTATTTAAAAATGTATACAGCTATGGTACGACCACACTTGGAATTCGCATCATCAGTCTGGAACCCCTATCTTGCTCAGAACATTGACCTCCTGGAAACTGTTCAGAGACGTGCAACCAAGCGCATACCCTCCATCAGACACCTACCATACTCTGAACGCCTTGCTTCCCTGGGCATGGATTCATTGAAGCTCCGACGTCTGGCAATGGACTTGGTGAATACCTACAATATTATTAACCATCTCGCCAACAACAACCCTGAGCACCTTTTTGATCTCCATGTGTCTAACACACGTGGACATGCCTACAAAATCAGAAAACAGCGCAGCTCCCATGACTTTCGTAAACATTTTTTCACGCTCAGAGTTGCCGAAGCATAGAACAAACTGCCTGCGTCAGTTGTTAGCTGCTGAGAAACACATAATAAAATACTTGGAACTCTTTTAACCATCTTTTGATTTTATATTATATATATATATATATATATATATATATAGTTTACTCAGCTGTAGAAATGAGATGATAGGGACTGAGGTCCCTATCATTCCACTCCAAAGTGGTCGTGGAGGTGCCACAGCAAAAAAGCACACAGCCCACACTGCAAAGTGGACGTGGAGGTGCCACGGAAAAAAAGAACCCAGCAATCACTGTAAATGAGGTTGGTGTTAGGAAGGGCATCCAGCTATAGAAATCTAGCCAGAATCAGTTCCCGTCCCACCCTTGCAAGCAGGGAAAAGCGGACATAAAATGAAATGATATATATATATATATATATATATGTATATGTGTATGTATGTGTATTTATGAGTGTATATATATATTATATATATATGTGTGTTGTGGTGTATATATATATATCATCATCATCATCATTTTACATCCACTTTTCCCTGTTTGCAAGGGTAGGACATATATATTTATATATGTATGTATGTTTATTTGAGTGTGTATATATATATTATATATATATGTGTGGTGTGGTGTGTATATATATATGTGTGTGTTTATGTGTGTATACATATATGTGTATATATATATATGTCTGTATATGTAAAAGGTAAACAGAAATAACAACACAATCGGTACAGTATATGGAAGGAATATACTTTGTATATATATATATATATATATATATGTGTGTGTGTGTGACATAGTCAAGGCCATGTTAGTACAAGATGATGGTGGGTGTCCCCCTCCCTCACGCACACACACAAACACACAAATATAGCCTCTAACCCCCTTGCACCCTCACCCCATGCTAATCTATGTATGGGTGTAAAAAAATTAATACTTTACTATACTATACTTTACTATATCATACTAAACTATACTATACTAAACTATACTATACTATACTATACTTTACTATAGTAAACTATACTATACTAAACTATATTATACTTAACTAAACTATACTATATTATACTAAACTATACTATATTAAACTATACTATACCATACTATACTTAACTATACTATACTATACTAAACTATACTATAATAAACTATACTAAACTATACTATACTAAACAATACTATAATATACTAAATTAAACTAAACTCTACTAAACTATACTCTAATAAACTATACTATAATAAACTATACTATACTATACTATACTATAATAAACTATACTATACTATACTATCTTAAGCTACACTATACCATACTATCATCACCATCATGTATCCACAACTGTTGCAACCAATCTTTAGGGTGTCACTCTAGCCACTCCCGCAGTCAGTTGTCACCTCTGGTCTCTGTTCCTCATCAGACATAGAAGGGTCTTGGTGATATGACCAGTTCAGTCTTTGATGCTGTCAGACCAAGATTTTCTTTATCTGCTTCTTCTTCACCCTCTCTCGGCTGCATTTTATTAAAGCCTGAATGTGGCAAATTGACAGAGTCCTCATGGTGTCAAATTTAAAATGACTCGTTTTTTATTCCAGCTTATTACGTTGAGTTCAAATCCCGCCCCACTGTAGTCAACTTTGTCTTTCTTCATTTGGGGGTCGATAAATAAAATACCAGAACCAGTCCAGTACTTGGGTTCTCTCTCTCTCTCTCTCTCTCTCTCTCTCTCTCTCTCTCTCTCTCTCTCTCTCTCTCTCTATCGTTGTGTGTCTTTCTATCTCTCTTCTCTTTATCTCTTTTCTCTCCTTCTGTATGTGTGTCTCTCTTCTCTCTCTCTCTCTCTCTCTCTTCTCTCCTTCTGTATGTCTCTCTCTCTCTCTCCATCTCTCTGAGAAAGAGATATAGAGAAAGAATTGACCCCACTATTAGACTGCTACTTTATTCTATCAACCCAGAAAGGATGAAAGGCAAGGTCGACCTTAGTAGAATTTCACTTTAAAATGTAAAGAACAACAAGTACTACAATGACATTTTATCCAAACAATTTACTTCTCACATTCACACAAGTCCAGCTATTTGAATTGCAGATGCAATGAAACCAATAGGCTTTCAACCAGTTTCTGTCTGCTCAATTTCACTCCAAAGTTTTGGCCATCCTGGGCCTATGGTATACAGTGCTGAATTTTAGACAGATGAAGTCCTCTGCTAGTTAAATTGTGAGGCCCCTTATTTGGACCCGGAAGGAGGTAAAAAATGGCGCAGAAAGATTACACCACCCACCCACCTTGGCCAACAGAGCCCTGTGCTTAAGCACACCTCAGCACAATGGTAAATCTGGCAATGGACAGACCTGACCCTTTGAGTTACAGATGCAATGAATCCATCAGGCTTCCAAACAATTTCTGGCTATCCAATTTCACTCCAAAGCTTTGGCCATCCTGGGCCTATGGTAAAGTCACTTGCTCATGAAGACATGGAGTGAGAGGTTGAACTGGTGATTGCGAAGAAAACTTTTTAATCATTTGATATTGATATAAACTATTTCCTATATTCATCAAATGGAGGGAGTCATGACTTCCTATTTTGCTGAGTAATTCCTAAAGAATTCAGTGTTTAATAAAACATAGACATTACTGTGTTTGATATAACAGGGACTGTCTCTTCATGGTCATCTACTTCGCTAGAAATAATAGTCAAATATCCTTCAAACCAAACTCTACCATCTTAAATAAAGGAAGAACTCATTGAATAATCTAGTTGAGTGCCTGCAAAAAAAAAAAAGATTAAGGTGGTCGGGGTATAGAAGGCTTCTGCTCCAAGGTCTGCCGGAGCTGAACCAGACCTAGGGCTAAACAACACCAACATCTTAATAACAAAAAGGAGCCACCGATTGAGCCTCTAAATGGTCACCCAACCAGCTAGAAATAAGAGTCAAATATCCCTCAATGTCCTACAAAGGACACCCTACTATCCTAAATATATGGAAACTCACTAAATAATGTAGTTCAGTATCTCTTCTTCTTCTTCTTGTATATAAATATATATATATATATACGACATATATAGATAATATATAAACATGATAGATAATTATGGGTATATATATAGATATGTGTGCGTGTGTGCGCGTAAAATGTAAACAGAAATAACAACACAATCGGTACAGTATATGGAAGGAATACATTAGTTTAACATATAGATATACACACAAACACATAATGCAGTCATAGTGTCGTTTATACTTTTCAAGAAAAGATTGATATTTAAAAAAAATCGAATCTTTAGATTAATTTATCGAATTATTGAGAAAAGTTTTACACTTTCTTTTATTGATCATTAGCAATGTTTAGAGATAAATTTTATTCATAGTTGTATAAATAACGTTACAAATTGTTGATAATTCTTATAGAATGAAAGTATAAATACAATTAATTATTGCTAGGAACCTTATAAATATAATATACAAAAATAAATAAACAAAGCGAGTGAAAAAGAAAACGAAAAACAAGGATTCTAAGAAAAGAGAGGAAGATAGGCAATACTTCATACAATTTGTGTTCCAAGGGAAATAACCCAAGTGACAGCATTGCACACACAAGGCTATGCTGTCACTTGGGTTATTTCCCTTGGAACATAAATTGTATGAAGTATTGCCTATCTTCCTCTCTTTTCTTAGAATCCTTATTTTTCGTTTTCTTTTTCACTCGCTTTGTTTATATATTTTTGTATATTATATTTATAAGGTTCCTAGCAATAATTAATTGTATTTATACTTTCATTCTGTAAGAATTATCAACAATTTGTAACGTTATTTATACAACTATGAATAAAATTTATCTCTAAACATTGCTAATGATCAATAAAAGAAAGTGTAAAACTTTTCTCAATAATTCGATAAATTAATCTAAAGATTCGATTTTTTTTAAATATCAATCTTTTCTTGAAAAGTATAAACGGCACTATGACTGCATTATGTGTTTGTGTGTATATATATATGTTAAACTAATGTATTCCTTCCATATACTGTAGCGATTGTGTTGTTATTTCTGTTTACCTTTTACACACACACACACATCTATATATGTACCCATAATTATCTATCATGTTTATATATTATCTATATATATACATATATGTTCATTCAAATCAGAGACCTCACTCTCCATCCCGTTGGTCCTCTTCGCAATCCCCACACAAGCCAGATCACTGACGATCCCAAAGAATGCGCAGAACTCATTGCTGAGTGCTATGCAAGTATTTTTACTCTTGAAAACCAGAATGTACCATCTCCACCATCTCTAACATCAAATTCCATAACAACTATGGAATTTACACCTGCAATGTTGCAACGTCACCTTAAGAATAAGCGCAACTATGCCTCCCCTGGTCTTGATGGTGTTACATACCTGCTTCTCAAACGTGGCGGGTATTTCCTTTTGCACCAGCTTTCTTTCTTCTTTCAATACTGTCTCAACAATGGTGCTACTCCGGAGCCGTAGAAAACTGCCAGTGTCATTCCCCTGTTCAAAAAGGGCAACCGCATGTCACCTGTCAACTATCGTCCAGTCAGTCTTACTAGCTGTATGGCCAAACTGATGGAATCCTGTGTCAGAGAAACACTTTGGAACTTCTGGAGCTCTCACAGCCTCATCCGGCCCTCACAGTTTGGATTTATCCCTAATTCCAGCTGCTGTGATCAGCTTATCGAGTTCCTTGAAGACATCACCCGGATCACTGACAGCGGCTCATGGGTGAATGTTGTTTACCTTGATTTGATAAGGTTTTTAATTCTGTGCCACACAAAAGACTTATGGCAAAACTCTCTGCAATGGGTGTGAGGGATGATCTTTTTGACTGGTTGAAATCCTTCATTCTCAGCCGAAAAGAGGTAGTCACGGTTCTAGCACAGCATTCTTCACCATATGAGATGTCATCTGGTGTACCACAGGGATCTGTTCTTGGTCCCCTTTTCTTTGTGGCATATATTAATGACAGAGATGCCAACTTACAGAATGCCACGGTACGGAAATATGCAGATGACATCAAGCTGTACCTTGAAATCAAAAGGACTAATCCTGAAATCTACAACTCTTTCCTACAATCAGACCTGGACACAATGCAGCAATGGATCACAGACTGTCAACTGAAGCTGGCTGTGGACAAGTGTACCACCATGCATTTTGGGAGGGAAAATCCAGCGTCCACATACTCCCTCCACAACACTGATATCAAGAAGTCCTCTTGTGAACGTGACCTGGGCATTACTGTCAGCAGCGATTTGCGTTGGACAAAGCATGTCTCTAAGATTGTCAAGAAAGCCGAGGGTGTCTTGGCATCACTCAGCAAGACCTTTGTTAGCCGCTCTCCAGCCATCTATTTAAAAATGTATACAGCTATGGTACGACCACACTTGGAATTCGCATCATCAGTCTGGAACCCCTATCTTGCTCAGAACATTGACCTCCTGGAAACTGTTCAGAGACGTGCAACCAAGCGCATACCCTCCATCAGACACCTACCATACTCTGAACGCCTTGCTTCCCTGGGCATGGATTCATTGAAGCTCCGACGTCTGGCAATGGACTTGGTGAATACCCACAAAATTATTAACCATCTCGCCAACAACAACCCTGAGCACCTTTTTGATCTCCATGTGTCTAACACACGTGGACATGCCTACAAAATCAGAAAACAGCGCAGCTCCCATGACTTTCGTAAACATTTTTTCACGCTCAGAGTTGTCGAAGCATAGAACAAACTGCCTGCGTCAGTTGTTAGCTGCCGAGACACACATAATAAAATACTTGGAACTCTTTTAACCATCTTTTGATTTTATATTATATATATATATATATATATATATATATAGTTTACTCAGCTGTAGAAATGAGATGATAGGGACTGAGGTCCCTATCATTCCACTCCAAAGTGGTCGTGGAGGTGCCACAGCAAAAAAGCACACAGCCCACACTGCAAAGTGGACGTGGAGGTGCCACGGAAAAAAAGAACCCAGCAATCACTGTAAATGAGGTTGGTGTTAGGAAGGGCATCCAGCTATAGAAATCTAGCCAGAATCAGTTCCCGTCCCACCCTTGCAAGCAGGGAAAAGCGGACATAAAATGAAATGATATATATATATATATATATATGTATATGTGTATGTATGTGTATTTATGAGTGTATATATATATTATATATATATATGTGTGTTGTGGTGTATATATATATATCATCATCATCATCATTTTACATCCGCTTTTCCCTGTTTGCAAGGGTAGGACATATATATTTATATATGTATGTATGTTTATTTGAGTGTGTATATATATATTATATATATATGTGTGGTGTGGTGTGTATATATATATGTGTGTGTTTATGTGTGTATACATATATGTGTATATATATATATGTCTGTATATGTAAAAGGTAAACAGAAATAACAACACAATCGGTACAGTATATGGAAGGAATATACTTTGTATATATATATATATATATATATATGTGTGTGTGTGTGACATAGTCAAGGCCATGTTAGTACAAGATGATGGTGGGTGTCCCCCTCCCTCACGCACACACACAAACACACAAATATAGCCTCTACCCCCCTTGCACCCTCACCCCATGCTAATCTATGTATGGGTGTAAAAAAATTAATACTTTACTATACTATACTTTACTATATCATACTAAACTATACTATACTAAACTATACTATACTATACTATACTTTACTATAGTAAACTATACTATACTAAACTATATTATACTTAACTAAACTATACTATATTATACTAAACTATACTATATTAAACTATACTATACCATACTATACTTAACTATACTATACTATACTAAACTATACTATAATAAACTATACTAAACTATACTATACTAAACAATACTATAATATACTAAATTAAACTAAACTCTACTAAACTATACTCTAATAAACTATACTATAATAAACTATACTATACTATACTATACTATAATAAACTATACTATACTATACTATCTTAAGCTACACTATACCATACTATCATCACCATCATGTATCCACAACTGTTGCAACCAATCTTTAGGGTGTCACTCTAGCCACTCCCGCAGTCAGTTGTCACCTCTGGTCTCTGTTCCTCATCAGACATAGAAGGGTCTTGGTGATATGACCAGTTCAGTCTTTGATGCTGTCAGACCAAGATTTTCTTTATCTGCTTCTTCTTCACCCTCTCTCGGCTGCATTTTATTAAAGCCTGAATGTGGCAAATTGACAGAGTCCTCATGGTGTCAAATTTAAAATGACTCATTTTTTATTCCAGCTTATTGCGCTGAGTTCAAATCCCGCCCCACTGTAGTCAACTTTGTCTTTCTTCATTTCGGGGTCGATAAATAAAATACCAAAACCAGTCCAGTACTTGGGTTCTCTTTCTCTCTCTCTCTCTCTCTCTCTCTCTCTCTCTCTCTCTCGCTCTATCGTTGGGTGTCTTTCTATCTCTCTTCTTACTCTCTCTCTCTTCTCTTTATCTCTTTTCTCTCCTTCTGTATGTGTGTCTCTCTTCTCTCTCTCTCTTCTCTCCTTCTGTATGTGTGTCTCTCTTCTCTCTCTCTCTCTCTTTTCTCTCCTTCTGTAAGTCTCTCTCTCTCTCTCTCTGTCTCTCTGAGAAAGAGATATGGAGAAAGAATCGACCCCACTATTAGACTGCTACTTTATTCTATCAACCCAGAAAGGATGAAAGGCAAGGTCGACCTTAGTAGAATTTCACTTTAAAATGTAAAGAACAACAAGTACTACAATGACATTTTATCCAAACAATTTATTTCTCACATTCACACAAGTCCAGCTACTTGAATTGCAGATGCAATGAAACCAATAGGCTTTCAACCAGTTTCTGTCTACTCAATTTCACTCCAAAGTTTTGGCCATCCTGGGCCTATGGTATACAGTGCTGAATTTTGGACAAATGAAGTCCTATGCTAGTTAAATTATGAGGCCCCTTACTTGGACCCGGAAGGAGGTAAAAGATGGGGCAGACAGATTACACCACCCACCCACCTTGGCCAACGGAGCCCTGTGCTTAAGCACACCTCAGCACAATGGTAAATCTGGCAATGGACAGACCTGACCCTTTGAATTACAGATGCAATGAATCCATCAGACTTCCAAACAGTTTTTGGCTATCCAATTTCACTCCAAAGCTTTGGCCATCCTGGGCCTATGGTAAAGTCACTTGCTCATGAAGACATGGAGTGAGAGGTTGAACTGGTGATTGCGAAGAAAACTTCGAGTTCCTTGAAGACATCACCCGGATCACTGACAGCGGCTCATGGGTGAATGTTGTTTCCCTTGATTTGCTAAGGTTTTTAATTCTGTGCCACACAAAAGAATTATGGCAAAACTCTCTGCAATGGGTGTGAGGGATGATCTTTTTGACTGGTTGAAATCCTTCATTCTCAGCCGAAAAGAGGTAGTCACGGTTCTAGCACAGTATTCTTCACCATATGAGATGTCATCTGGTGTACCACAGGGATCTGTTCTTGGTCCCCTTTTGTTTGTGGCATATATTAATGACATAGATGCCAACTTACAGAATGCCATGCAGATGACATCAAGCTGTACCTTGAAATCAAAAGGAGTGATCCTGAAATCTACAACTCTTTCCTACAATCAGACCTGGACACAATGCAGCAATGGATCACAGACTGTCAACTGAAGCTGGCTGTGGACAAGTGTACCACCATGCATTTTGGGAGGAAAAATCCAGCGTCCACATACTCCCTCCACAACACTGATATCAAGAAGTCCTCTTGTGAACGTGACCTGGGCATTACTGTCAGCAGCGATTTGCGTTGGACAAAGCATGTCTCTAAGATTGTCAAGAAAGCCGAGGGTGTCTTGGCATCACTCAGCAAGACCTTTGTTAGCCGCTCTCCAGCCATCTATTTAAAAATGTATACAGCTATGGTACGACCACACTTGGAATTCGCATCATCAGTCTGGAACCCCTATCTTGCTCAGAACATTGACCTCCTGGAAACTGTTCAGAGACGTGCAACCAAGCGCATACCCTCCATCAGACACCTACCATACTCTGAACGCCTTGCTTCCCTGGGCATGGATTCATTGAAGCTCCGACGTCTGGCAATGGACTTGGTGAATACCCACAAAATTATTAACCATCTCGCCAACAACAACCCTGAGCACCTTTTTGATCTCCATGTGTCTAACACACGTGGACATGCCTACAAAATCAGAAAACAGCGCAGCTCCCATGACTTTCGTAAACATTTTTTCACGCTCAGAGTTGCCGAAGCATAGAACAAACTGCCTGCGTCAGTTGTTAGCTGCTGAGACACACATAATAAAATACTTGGAACTCTTTTAACCATCTTTTGATTTTATATTATATATATATATATATATATATATATATATATATAGTTTACTCAGCTGTAGAAATGAGATGATAGGGATTGAGGTCCCTATCATTCCACTCCAAAGTGGTCGTGGAGGTGCCACAGCAAAAAAGCACCCAGCCCACACTGCAAAGTGGACGTGGAGGTGCCACGGAAAAAAAGAACCCAGCAATCACTGTAAATGAGGTTGGTGTTAGGAAGGGCATCCAGCTATAGAAATCTAGCCAGAATCAGTTCCCGTCCCACCCTTGCAAGCAGGGAAAAGCGGACATAAAATGAAATGATATATATATATATATATCTGTATATGTGTATGTATGTGTATTTAAGAGTGTATATATATATTATATATATATGTGTGTTGTGGTGTATATATATATATCATCATCATCATCATCATTTTACATTCGCTTTTCCCTGTTTGCAAGGGTAGGACATATATATTTATATATGTATGTATGTTTATTTGAGAGTGTATATATATATTATATATATATGTGTGTTTGTGTGTGTATACATATATGTGTATATATATATATATATGTCTGTGTGTGTATATGTAAAAGGTAAACAGAAATAACAACACGATCGGTACAGTATATGGAAGGAATATACTTTGTATATATATATATATATATATATATATGTGTGTGTGTGTGTGTATGGCAATTATATACTTTTATATAGCTCTCTACATTCAAAATACAGTTACGTATTTTTATTGTTGCTATATATCTTTTTCTATATATATATGTACGTGTGTGTGTGTGTATTTGTGTATGTATGTATGTGTCTGTGTGTATGTACAGATATAGATATAGGTATACATATATTTATATATATATATATGTGTGCATGACATAGTCAAGACCATCTTAGTACAAGATGATGGTGGGTGCCCCCCACCCACCCCAAACACACAAACACACAAATATAGCCTCTACCCCCCTTGCACCCTCACCCCATGCTAATCTATGTATGTGTGTAAAAAAATAAATACTTTACTATACTATACTTTACTATATCATACTAAACTATACTATACTAAACTATACTATACTATACTTTACTATAGTAAACTATACTTTACTAAACTATATTATACTTAACTAAACTATACTATATTATACTAAACTATACTATATTAAACTATACTATACCATACTATACTAAACTATACTATAATAAACTATACTAAACTATACTATACTAAACAATACTATAATAAACTAAATTAAACTAAACTCTACTAAACTATACTCTAATAAACTATACTATAATAAACTATACTATACTAAACAATACTATAATAAACTATACTATACTATACTATCTTAAGCTACACTATACCATACTATCATCACCATCATGTATCCACAACTGTTGCAACCAATCTTTAGGGTGTCTCTCTGGCCACTCCCGCAGTCAGTTGTCACCTCTGGTCTCTGTTCCTCATCAGACATAGAAGGGTCTTGGTGATATGACCAGTTCAGTCTTTGATGCTGTCAGACCAAGATTTTCTTTATCTGCTTCTTCTTCACCCTCTCTCGGCTGCATTTTATTAAAGCCTGAATGTGGCAAATTAACAGAGTCCTCATGGTGTCAAATTTAAAATGACTCATTTTTTATTCCAGCTTATTGCGCTGAGTTCAAATCCCACCTCACTGTAGTCAACTTTGTCTTTCTTCATTTGGGGGTCGATAAATAAAATACCAAAACCAGTCCAGTACTTGGGTTCTCTCTCTCTATCTCTCTCTCTCTCTCTCTCTCTCTATCGCTTTCTCTCTCTCTATCGCTGTGTGTCTTTCTATCTCTGTTCTTACTCTCTGTCTCTTCTCTCTATCTCTTTTCTCTCCTTCTGTATGTGTGTCTCGCTTCTCTCTCTCTCTCTCTCTTCTCTCCTTCTGTATGTGTGTCTCTCTTCTCTCTCTCTCTCTCTCTTTTCTCTCCTTCTGTATGTCTCTCTCTCTCTCAGAGAGACAGAGATATAGAGAAAGAATCGACCCCACTATTAGACTGCTACTTTATTCTATCAACCCGGAAAGGATGAAAGGCAAGGTCGACCTTAGTAGAATTTCACTTTAAAATGTAAAGAACAAAAAGTACTGCAATGACATTTTATCCAAACAATTTATTTCTCACATTCACACAAGTCCAGCTATTTGAATTGCAGATGCAATGAAACCAATAGGCTTTCAACCAGTTTCTGTCTACTCAATTTCACTCCAAAGTTTTGGCCATCCTGGGCCTATGGTATACAGTGCTGAATTTTGGACAAATGAAGTCCTATGCTAGTTAAATTATGAGGCCCCTTACTTGGACCCGGAAGGAGGTAAAAGATGGGGCAGAAAGATTACACCACCCACCCACCTTGGCCAACGGAGCCCTGTGCTTAAGCACACCTCAGCACAATGGTAAATCTGGCAATGGACAGACCTGACCCTTTGAATTACAGATGCAATGAATCCATCAGGCTTCCAAACAGTTTCTGGCTATCCAATTTCACTCCAAAGCTTTGGCCATCCTGGGCCTATGGTAAAGTCACTTGCTCATGATGACATGGAGTGAGAGGTTGAACTGGTGATTGCGAAGAAAACTTTTTAATCATTTGATATTGATATAAACTATTTCCTATATTCATCAAATGGAGGGAGTCATGACTTCCTATTTTGCTGAGTAATTCATAAAGAATTCAGTGTTTAATAAAACATAGACATTACTGTGTTTGATATAACAGGGACTGTCTGTTCATGGTCATCTACTTCGCTAGAAATAATAGTCAAATTTCCTTCAAACCAAACTCTACCATCTTAAATAAAGGAAGAACTCATTGAATAATCTAGTTGAGTGCCTGCAAAAAAAAAAAAAGACTAAGGTGTTCAGGCATAGAAGGCTTCTGCTCCAAGGTCTGTCGGAGCCTAGCCAGACCTAGGGCTAAACAACACCAACATCTTGATAACAAAAAGGAGCCACCGATTGAGCCTGTAAATGGTCACCCAACCAGCTAGAAATAAGAGTCAAATATCCCGCAATGTCCTACAAAGGACACCCTACTATCCTAAATATATGGAAACTCACTAAATAATGTAGTTCAGTATCTCTTCTTCTTCTTCTTATATATAAATATTATATATATATATATATATATATATATATATATATATATGATATATATAGATAATATATAAACATGATAGATAATTATGGGTATATATATAGATATATAGATGTGTGTGTATGTGTGTGTGTGCGTAAAATGTAAACAGAAATAACAACACAATCGGTACAGTATATGGAAGGAATACATTAGTTTAACATATATATATACACACAAACACATAATGCAGTCATAGTGCCGTTTATACTTTTCGCGAAAAGATTGATATTTTTAAAAAATCGAATCTTTAGATTAATTTATCGAATTATTGAGAAATGTTTTACACTTTCTTTTATTTTTCATTAGCAATGTTTAGAGATACGTTTTATTCATAGTTGTATAAATAACGTTACAAATTGTTGATAATTCTTACAGAATGAAAGTATAAATACGATTAATTATTGCTAGGAACCTTATAAATATAATATACAAAAATATATAAACAAAGCGAGTGAAAAAGAAAAGGAAAAACAAGGATTCTAAGAAAAGAGAGGAAGATAGGCAATACTTCATATAATTTGTGCCAAGGGAAGTAACCCAAGTGACAGCATTGCACACACAAGGCAATGCTGTCACTTGGGTTATTTCCCTTGGAACACAAATTGTATGAAGTATTGCCTATCTTCCTCTCTTTTCTTAGAATCCTTGTTTTTCGTTTTCTTTTTCACTCGCTTTGTTTATATATTTTTGTATATTATATTTATAAGGTTCCTAGCAATAATTAATTGTATTTATACTTTCATTCTGTAAGAATTATCAACAATTTGTAACGTTATTTATACAACTATGAATAAAATTTATCTCTAAACATTGCTAATGATCAATAAAAGAAAGTGTAAAACTTTTCTCAATAATTCGATAAATTAATCTAAAGATTCGATTTTTTTTAAATATCAATCTTTTCTTGAAAAGTATTAACGGCACTATGACTGCATTATGTGTTTGTGTGTATATATATATGTTAAACTAATGTATTTCTTCCATATACTGTACCGATCGTGTTGTTATTTCTGTTTACCTTTTACACACACATCTATATATGTACCCATAATTATCTATCATGTTTATATATTATCTATATATATACATATATGTTCATTCAAATCAGAGACCTCACTCTCCATCCCGTTGGTCCTCTTCGCAATCCCCACACAAGCCAGATCACTGACGATCCCAAAGAAGGCGCAGAACTCATTGCTGATTGCTATGCAAGTATTTTTACTCTTGAAAACCAGAATCTACCATCTCCACCATCTCTAACATCAAATTCCATAATAACTATGGAAATTACACCTGCAATGTTGCGACGTCACCTTAAGAATAAGCGCAACTATGCCTCCCCTAGTCTTGATGGTGTTACATACCTGCTTCTCAAACGTGGCGGGTATTTCCTTTTGCACTAGCTTTCTTTCTTCTTTCAATACTGTCTCAACAATGGTGCTACTCCGGAGCCGTGGAAAACTGCCAGTGTCATTCCCCTGTTCAAAAAGGGCAACCGCATGTCACCTGTCAACTATCGTCCAGTCAGTCTTACTAGCTGTATGGCCAAACTGATGGAATCCTGTGTCAGAGAAACACTTTAGAATTTCTGGAGCTCTCACAGCCTCATCCGGCCCTCACAGTTTGGATTTATCCCTAACTCCAGCTGCTGTGATCAGCTTATCGAGTTCCTTGAAGACATCACCCGGATCACTGACAGCGGCTCATGGGTGAATGTTGTTTACCTTGATTTGATAAGGTTTTTAATTCTGTGCCACACAAAAGACTTATGGCAAAACTCTCTGCAATGGGTGTGAGGGATGATCTTTTCGACTGGTTGAAATCCTTCATTCTCAGCCGAAAAGAGGTAGTCACGGTTCTAGCACAGTATTCTTCACCATATGAAATGTCATCTGGTGTACCACAGGGATCTGTTCTTGGTCCCCTTTTCTTTGTGGCATATATTAATGACAGAGATGCCAACTTACAGAATGCCACGGTACTGAAATATGCAGATGACATCAAGCTGTACCTTGAAATCAAAAGGACTAATCCTGAAATCTACAACTCTTTCCTACAATCAGACCTGGACACAATGCAGCAATGGATCACAGACTGTCAACTGAAGCTGGCTGTGGACAAGTGTACCACCATGCATTTTGGGAGGAAAAATCCAGCGTCCACATACTCCCTCCACAACACTGATATCAAGAAGTCCTCTTGTGAACGTGACCTGGGCATACTGTCAGCAGCGATTTGCGTTGGACAAAGCATGTCTCTAAGATTGTCAAGAAAGCCGAGGGTGTCTTGGCATCACTCAGCAAGACCTTTGTTAGCCGCTCTCCAGCCATCTATTTAAAAATGTATACAGCTATGGTACGACCACACTTGGAATTTGCATCATCAGTCTGGAACCCCTATCTTGCTCAGAACATTGACCTCCTGGAAACTGTTCAGAGACGTGCAACCAAGCGCATACCCTCCATCAGACACCTACCATACTCTGAACGCCTTGCTTCCCTGGGCATGGATTCATTGAAGCTCCGACGTCTGGCAATGGACTTGGTGAATACCCACAAAATTATTAACCATCTCGCCAACAACAACCCTGAGCACCTTTTTGATCTCCATGTGTCTAACACACGTGGACATGCCTACAAAATCAGAAAACAGCGCAGCTCCCATGACTTTCGTAAACATTTTTTCACGCTCAGAGTTGCCGAAGCATAGAACAAACTGCCTGCGTCAGTTGTTAGCTGCCGAGACACACATAATAAAATACTTGGAACTCTTTTAACCATCTTTTGATTTTATATTATATATATATATATATATATATAGTTTACTCAGCTGTAGAAATGAGATGATAGGGACTGAGGTCCCTATCATTCCACTCCAAAGTGGTCGTGGAGGTGCCACAGCAAAAAAGCACACAGCCCACACTGCAAAGTGGACGTGGAGGTGCCACGGAAAAAAAGAACCCTGCAATCACTGTAAATGAGGTTGGTGTTAGGAAGGGCATCCAGCTATAGAAATCTAGCCAGAATCAGTTCCCGTCCCACCCTTGCAAGCAGGGAAAAGCGGACATAAAATGAAATGATATATATATATATATATATATATATATATATATGTATATGTGTATGTATGTGTATTTATGAGTGTATATATATATTATATATATATGTGTGTTGTGGTGTATATATATATATCATCATCATCATCATTTTACATCCGCTTTTCCCTGTTTGCAAGGGTAGGACATATATATTTATATATGTATGTATGTTTATTTGAGTGTGTATATATATATTATATATATATGTGTGGTGTGGTGTGTATATATATATGTGTGTGTTTATGTGTGTATACATATATGTGTATATATATATATGTCTGTATATGTAAAAGGTAAACAGAAATAACAACACAATCGGTACAGTATATGGAAGGAATATACTTTGTATATATATATATATATGTGTCTGTGTGTGTGTGACATAGTCAAGGCCATGTTAGTACAAGATGATGGTGGGTGTCCCCCTCCCTCACGCACACACACAAACACACAAATATAGCTTCTACCCCCTTGCACCCTCACCCCATGCTAATCTATGTATGGGTGTAAAAAAATTAATACTTTACTATACTATACTTTACTATATCATACTAAACTATACTATACTAAACTATACTATACTATACTATACTATACTTTACTATAGTAAACTATACTATACTAAACTATATTATACTTAACTAAACTATACTATATTATACTAAACTATACTATATTAAACTATACTATACCATACTATACTTAACTATACTATACTATACTAAACTATACTATAATAAACTATACTAAACTATACTATACTAAACAATACTATAATATACTAAATTAAACTAAACTCTACTAAACTATACTCTAATAAACTATACTATAATAAACTATACTATACTATACTATACTATAATAAACTATACTATACTATACTATGTTAAGCTACACTATACCATACTATCATCACCATCATGTATCCACAACTGTTGCAACCAATCTTTAAGGTGTCACTCTAGCCACTCCCGCAGTCAGTTGTCACCTCTGGTCTCTGTTCCTCATCAGACATAGAAGGGTCTTGGTGATATGACCAGTTCAGTCTTTGATGCTGTCAGACCAAGATTTTCTTTATCTGCTTCTTCTTCACCCTCTCTCGGCTGCATTTTATTAAAGCCTGAATGTGGCAAATTAACAGAGTCCTCATGGTGTCAAATTTAAAATGACTCATTTTTTATTCCAGCTTATTGCGCTGAGTTCAAATCCCACCCCACTGTAGTCAACTTTGTCTTTCTTCATTTCGGGGTCGATAAATAAAATACCAAAACCAGTCCAGTACTTGGGTTCTCTCTCTCTCTCTCTCTCTCTCTCTCTCTCTCTCTCTCTCTCTCTCTCTCTCTCTCTCTCTCTCTCTCTCTCTCTATCGTTGTGTGTCTTTCTATCTCTCTTCTCTTTATCTCTTTTCTCTCCTTCTGTATGTGTGTCTCTCTTCTCTCTCTCTCTCTCTCTCTCTCTCTCTCTCTCTTCTCTCCTTCTGTATGTGTGTCTCTCTTCTCTCCTTCTGTATGTCTCTCTCTCTCTCTCCATCTCTCTGAGAAAGAGATATAGAGAAAGAATCGACCCCACTATTAGACTGCTACTTTATTCTATCAACCCAGAAAGGATGAAAGGCAAGGTCGACCTTAGTAGAATTTCACTTTAAAATGTAAAGAACAACAAGTACTGCAACGACATTTTATCCAAACAATTTATTTCTCACATTCACACAAGTCCAGCTATTTGAATTGCAGATGCAATGAAACCAATAGGCTTTCAACCAGTTTCTGTCTACTCAATTTCACTCCAAAGTTTTGGCCATCCTGGGCCTATGGTATACAGTGCTGAATTTTAGACAGATGAAGTCCTCTGCTAGTTAAATTGTGAGGCCCCTTATTTGGACCCGGAAGGAGGTAAAAAATGGCGCAGAAAGATTACACCACCCACCCACCTTGGCCAACAGAGCCCTGTGCTTAAGCACACCTCAGCACAATGGTAAATCTGGCAATGGACAGACCTGACCCTTTGAATTACAGATGCAATGAATCCATCAGGCTTCCAAACAATTTCTGGCTATCCAATTTCACTCCAAAGCTTTGGCTATCCTGGGCCTATGGTAAAGTCACTTGCTCATGAAGACATGGAGTGAGATGTTGAACTGGTGATTGCGAAGAAAACTTTTTAATCATTTGATATTGATATAAACTATTTCCTATATTCATCAAATGGAGGGAGTCATGACTTCCTATTTTGCTGAGTAATTCTTAAAGAATTCAGTGTTTAATAAAACATAGACATTACTGTGTTTGATATAACAGGGACTGTCTCTTCATGGTCATCTACTTCGCTAGAAATAATAGTCAAATATCCTTCAAACCAAACTCTACCATCTTAAATAAAGGAAGAACTCATTGAATAATCTAGTTGAGTGCCTGCAAAAAAAAAAAGATTAAGGTGGTCGGGGTATAGAAGGCTTCTGCTCCAAGGTCTGCCGGAGCTGAACCAGACCTAGGGCTAAACAACACCAACATCTTAATAACAAAAAGGAGCCACCGATTGAGCCTCTAAATGGTCACCCAACCAGCTAGAAATAAGAGTCAAATATCCCTCAATGTCCTACAAAGGACACCCTACTATCCTAAATATATGGAAACTCACTAAATAATGTAGTTCAGTATCTCTTCTTCTTCTTCTTGTATATAAATATATATATATATATACGACATATATAGATAATATATAAACATATTAGATAATTATGGGTATATATATAGATATGTGTGCGTGTGTGCGCGTAAAATGTAAACAGAAATAACAACACAATCGGTACAGTATATGGAAGGAATACATTAGTTTAACATATATATATACACACAAACACATAATGCAGTCATAGTGCCGTTTATACTTTTCGAGAAAAGATTGATATTTTAAAAAAATCGAATCTTTAGATTAATTTATCGAATTATTGAGAAATGTTTTACACTTTCTTTTATTGATCATTAGCAATGTTTAGAGATAAATTTTATTCATAGTTGTATAAATAACGTTACAAATTGTTGATAATTCTTATAGAATGAAAGTATAAATACAATTAATTATTGCTAGGAACCTTATAAATATAATATACAAAAATAAATAAACAAAGCGAGTGAAAAAGAAAACGAAAAACAAGGATTCTAAGAAAAGAGAGGAAGATAGGCAATACTTCATACAATTTGTGTTCCAAGGGAAATAACCCAAGTGACAGCATTGCACACACAAGGCTATGCTGTCACTTGGGTTATTTCCCCTTCGACCCCAAATTGTATGAAGTATTGCCTATCTTCCTCTCTTTTCTTAGAATCCTTGTTTTTCGTTTTCTTTTTCACTCGCCTTGTTTATATATTTTTGTATATTATATTTATAAGGTTCCTAGCAATAATTAATTGTATTTATACTTTCATTCTGTAAGAATTATCAACAATTTGTAACGTTATTTATACAACTATGAATAAAATTTATCTCTAAACATTGCTAATGATCAATAAAAGAAAGTGTAAAACTTTTCTCAATAATTCGATAAATTAATCTAAAGATTCTTTTTTTTTAAATATCAATCTTTTCTTGAAAAGTATAAACGGCACTATGACTGAATTATGTGTTTGTGTGTATATATATATGTTAAATTAATGTATTCCTTCCATATACTGTACCGATTGTGTTGTTATTTCTGTTTACCTTTTACACACACACACACACATCTATATATGTACCCATAATTATCTATCATGTTTATATATTATCTATATATATACATATATGTTCATTCAAATCAGAGACCTCACTCTCCATCCCGTTGGTCCTCTTCGCAATCCCCACACAAGCCAGATCACTGACGATCCCAAAGAATGCGCAGAACTCATTGCTGAGTGCTATGCAAGTATTTTTACTCTTGAAAACCAGAATCTACCATCTCCACCATCTCTAACATCAAATTCCATAACAACTATGGAATTTACACCTGCAATGTTGCGACGTCACCTTAAGAATAAGCGCAACTATGCCTCCCCTGGTCTTGATGGTGTTACATACCTGCTTCTCAAACGTGGCGGGTATTTCCTTTTGCACCAGCTTTCTTTCTTCTTTCAATACTGTCTCAACAATGGTGCTACTCCGGAGCCGTGGAAAACTGCCAGTGTCATTCCCCTGTTCAAAAAGGGCAACCGCATGTCACCTGTCAACTATCGTCCAGTCAGTCTTACTAGCTGTATGGCCAAACTGATGGAATCCTGTGTCAGAGAAACACTTTGGAACTTCTGGAGCTCTCACAGCCTCATCCGGCCCTCACAGTTTGGATGTATCCCTAACTCCAGCTGCTGTGATCAGCTTATCGAGTTCCTTGAAGACATCACCCGGATCACTGACAGCGGCTCATGGGTGAATGTTGTTTACCTTGATTTGCTAAGGTTTTTAATTCTGTGCCACACAAAAGACTTATGGCAAAACTCTCTGCAATGGGTGTGAGGGATGATCTTTTCGGCTGGTTGAAATCCTTCATTCTCAGCCGAAAAGAGGTAGTCACGGTTCTAGCACAGCATTCTTCACCATATGAAATGTCATCTGGTGTACCACAGGGATCTGTTCTTGGTCCCCTTTTCTTTGTGGCATATATTAATGACAGAGATGCCAACTTACAGAATGCCACGGTACTGAAATATGCAGATGACATCAAGCTGTACCTTGAAATCAAAAGGAGTGATCCTGAAATCTACAACTCTTTCCTACAATCAGACCTGGACACAATGCAGCAATGGATCACAGACTGTCAACTGAAGCTGGCTGTGGACAAGTGTACCACCATGCATTTTGGGAGGAAAAATCCAGCGTCCACATACTCCCTCCACAACACTGATATCAAGAAGTCCTCTTGTGAACGTGACCTGGGCATTACTGTCAGCAGCGATTTGCGTTGGACAAAGCATGTCTCTAAGATTGTCAAGAAAGCCGAGGGTGTCTTGGCATCACTCAGCAAGACCTTTGTTAGCCGCTCTCCAGCCATCTATTTAAAAATGTATACAGCTATGGTACGACCACACTTGGAATTCGCATCATCAGTCTGGAACCCCTATCTTGCTCAGAACATTGACCTCCTGGAAACTGTTCAGAGACGTGCAACCAAGCGCATACCCTCCATCAGACACCTACCATACTCTGAACGCCTTGCTTCCCTGGGCATGGATTCATTGAAGCTCCGACGTCTGGCAATGGACTTGGTGAATACCCACAAAATTATTAACCATCTCGCCAACAACAACCCTGAGCACCTTTTTGATCTCCATGTGTCTAACACACGTGGACATGCCTACAAAATCAGAAAACAGCGCAGCTCCCATGACTTTCGTAAACATTTTTTTACGCTCAGAGTTGCCGAAGCATAGAACAAACTGCCTGCGTCAGTTGTTAGCTGCTGAGACACACATAATAAAATACTTGGAACTCTTTTAACCATCTTTTGATTTTATATTATATATATATATATATATATATATATATATATAGTTTACTCAGCTGTAGAAATGAGATGATAGGGATTGAGGTCCCTATCATTCCACTCCAAAGTGGTCGTGGAGGTGCCACAGCAAAAAAGCACCCAGCCCACACTGCAAAGTGGACGTGGAGGTGCCACGGAAAAAAAGAAACCAGCAATCACTGTAAATGAGGTTGGTGTTAGGAAGGGCATCCAGCTATAGAAATCTAGCCAGAATCAGTTCCCGTCCCACCCTTGCAAGCAGGGAAAAGCGGACATAAAATGAAATGATATATATATATATATATCTGTATATGTGTATGTATGTGTATTTAAGAGTGTATATATATATTATATATATATGTGTGTTGTGGTGTATATATATATATCATCATCATCATCATTTTACATTCGCTTTTCCCTGTTTGCAAGGGTAGGACATATATATTTATATATGTATGTATGTTTATTTGAGAGTGTATATATATATTATATATATATGTGTGGTGTGGTGTGTATATATATATATGTGTGTTTGTGTGTGTATACATATATGTGTATATATATATATATGTCTGTGTGTGTATATGTAAAAGGTAAACAGAAATAATAACACGATCGGTACAGTATATGGAAGGAATATACTTTGTGTATATATATATATATATATGTGTGTGTGTGTGTGTGTGTATGGCAATTATATACTTTTATATAGCTCTCTACATTCAAAATACAGTTACGTATTTTTATTGTTGCTATATATCTTTTTCTATATATATATGTACGTGTGTGTGTGTGTATTTGTGTATGTATGTATGTGTCTGTGTGTATGTACAGATATAGATATATAGATATAGGTATACATATATTTATATATATATATATATGTGTGCATGACATAGTCAAGACCATCTTAGTACAAGATGATGGTGGGTGCCCCCCACCCACCCCAAACACACAAACACACAAATATAGCCTCTACCCCCCTTGCACCCTCACCCCATGCTAATCTATGTATGTGTGTAAAAAAATAAATACTTTACCATACTATACTTTACTATATCATACTAAACTATACTATACTAAACTATACTATACTATACTATACTTTACTATAGTAAACTATACTATACTAAACTATATTATACTTAACTAAACTATACTATATTATACTAAACTATACTATATTAAACTATACTATACCATACTATACTAAACTATACTATACTATACTAAACTATACTATAATAAACTATACTAAACTATACTATACTAAACAATACTATAATAAACTAAATTAAACTAAACTCTACTAAACTATACTCTAATAAACTATACTATAATAAACTATACTATACTATACTATACTATACTATACTATACTATACTAAACTATACTATAATAAACTATACTATACTATACTATCTTAAGCTACACTATACCATACTATCATCACCATCATGTATCCACAACTGTTGCAACCAATCTTTAGGGTGTCACTCTAGCCACTCCCGCAGTCAGTTGTCACCTCTGGTCTCTGTTCCTCATCAGACATAGAAGGGGCTAGGTGATATGACCAGTTCAGTCTTTGATGCTGTCAGACCAAGATTTTCTTTATCTGCTTCTTCTTCACCCTCTCTCGGCTGCATTTTATTAAAGCCTGAATGTGGCAAATTGACAGAGTCCTCATGGTGTCAAATTTAAAATGACTCATTTTTTATTCCAGCTTATTGCGCTGAGTTCAAATCCCGCCCCACTGTAGTCAACTTTGTCTTTCTTCATTTCGGGGTCGATAAATAAAATACCAAAACCAGTCCAGTACTTGGGTTCTCTTTCTCTCTCTCTCTCTCTCTCTCTCTCTCTCTCTCTCTATCGTTGTGTGTCTTTCTATCTCTCTTCTCTTTATCTCTTTTCTCTCCTTCTGTATGTGTGTCTCTCTTCTCTCTCTCTCTCTCTCTTCTCTCCTTCTGTATGTGTGTCTCTCTTCTCTCCTTCTGTATGTCTCTCTCTCTCTCTCTCTCCATCTCTCTGAGAAAGAGATATAGTGAAAGAATCGACCCCACTATTAGACTGCTACTTTATTCTATCAACCCAGAAAGGATGAAAGGCAAGGTCGACCTTAGTAGAATTTCACTTTAAAATGTAAAGAACAACAAGTACTGCAATGACATTTTATCCAAACAATTTATTTCTCACATTCACACAAGTCCAGCTATTTGAATTGCAGATGCAATGAAACCAATAGGCTTTCAACCTGTTTCTGTCTACTCAATTTCACTCCAAAGTTTTGGCCATCCTGGGCCTATGGTATACAGTGCTGAATTTTAGACAGATGAAGTCCTCTGCTAGTTAAATTGTGAGGCCCCCTATTTGGACCCGGAAGGAGGTAAAAAATGGCGCAGAAAGATTACACCACCCACCCACCTTGGCCAACAGAGCCCTGTGCTTAAGCACATCTCAGCACAATGGTAAATCTGGCAATGGACAGACCTGACCCTTTGAATTACAGATGCAATGAATCCATCAGGCTTCCAAACAATTTCTGGCTATCCAATTTCACTCCAAAGCTTTGGCTATCCTGGGCCTATGGTAAAGTCACTTGCTCATGAAGACATGGAGTGAGAGGTTGAACTGGTGATTGCGAAGAAAACTTTTTAATCATTTGATATTGATATAAACTATTTCCTATATTCATCAAATGGAGGGAGTCATTACTTCCTATTTTGCTGAGTAATTCCTAAAGAATTCAGTGTTTAATAAAACATAGACATTACTGTGTTTGATATAACAGGGACTGTCTCTTCATGGTCATCTACTTCGCTAGAAATAATAGTCAAATATCCTTCAAACCAAACTCTACCATCTTAAATAAAGGAAGAACTCATTGAATAATCTAGTTGAGTGCCTGCAAAAAAAAAAAAGATTAAGGTGGTCGGGGTATAGAAGGCTTCTGCTCCAAGGTCTGCCGGAGCTGAACCAGACCTAGGGCTAAACAACACCAACATCTTAATAACAAAAAGGAGCCACCGATTGAGCCTCTAAATGGTCACCCAACCAGCTAGAAATAAGAGTCAAATATCCCTCAATGTCCTACAAAGGACACCCTACTATCCTAAATATATGGAAACTCACTAAATAATGTAGTTCAGTATCTCTTCTTCTTCTTCTTGTATATAAATATATATATATATATACGACATATATAGATAATATATAAACATGATAGATAATTATGGGTATATATATAGATATGTGTGCGTGTGTGCGCGTAAAATGTAAACAGAAATAACAACACAATCGGTACAGTATATGGAAGGAATACATTAGTTTAACATATATATATACACACAAACACATAATGCAGTCATAGTGCCGTTTATACTTTTCAAGAAAAGATTGATATTTAAAAAAAATCGAATCTTTAGATTAATTTATCGAATTATTGAGAAAAGTTTTACACTTTCTTTTATTGATCATTAGCAATGTTTAGAGATAAATTTTATTCATAGTTGTATAAATAACGTTACAAATTGTTGATAATTCTTATAGAATGAAAGTATAAATACAATTAATTATTGCTAGGAACCTTATAAATATAATATACAAAAATATATAAACAAAGCGAGTGAAAAAGAAAACGAAAAACAAGGATTCTAAGAAAAGAGAGGAAGATAGGCAATACTTCATACAATTTGTGTTCCAAGGGAATTAACCCAAGTGACAGCATTGCACACACAAGGCTATGCTGTCACTTGGGTTATTTCCCTTGGAATACAAATTGTATGAAGTATTGCCTATCTTCCTCTCTTTTCTTAGAATCCTTGTTTTTCGTTTTCTTTTTCACTCGCTTTGTTTATATATTTTTGTATATTATATTTATAAGGTTCCTAGCAATAATTAATTGTATTTATACTTTCATTCTGTAAGAATTATCAACAATTTGTAACGTTATTTATACAACTATGAATAAAATTTATCTCTAAACATTGCTAATGATCAATAAAAGAAAGTGTAAAACTTTTCTCAATAATTCGATAAATTAATCTAAAGATTCGATTTTTTTAAAATATCAATCTTTTCTTGAAAAGTATTAACGGCACTATGACTGCATTATGTGTTTGTGTGTATATATATATGTTAAATTAATGTATTCCTTCCATATACTGTACCGATTGTGTTGTTATTTCTGTTTACCTTTTACACACACACACACACATCTATATATGTACCCATAATTATCTATCATGTTTATATATTATCTATATATATACATATATGTTCATTCAAATCAGAGACCTCACTCTCCATCCCGTTGGTCCTCTTCGCAATCCCCACACAAGCCAGATCACTGACGATCCCAAAGAATGCGCAGAACTCATTGCTGAGTGCTATGCAAGTATTTTTACTCTTGAAAACCAGAATGTACCATCTCCACCATCTCTAACATCAAATTCCATAACAACTATGGAATTTACACCTGCAATGTTGCGACGTCACCTTAAGAATAAGCGCAACTATGCCTCCCCTGGTCTTGATGGTGTTACATACCTGCTTCTCAAACGTGGCGGGTATTTCCTTTTGCACCAGCTTTCTTTCTTCTTTCAATACTGTCTCAACAATGGTGCTACTCCGGAGCCGTAGAAAACTGCCAGTGTCATTCCCCTGTTCAAAAAGGGCAACCGCATGTCACCTGTCAACTATCGTCCAGTCAGTCTTACTAGCTGTATGGCCAAACTGATGGAATCCTGTGTCAGAGAAACACTTTGGAACTTCTGGAGCTCTCACAGCCTCATCCGGCCCTCACAGTTTGGATTTATCCCTAATTCCAGCTGCTGTGATCAGCTTATCGAGTTCCTTGAAGACATCACCCGGATCACTGACAGCGGCTCATGGGTGAATGTTGTTTACCTTGATTTGATAAGGTTTTTAATTCTGTGCCACACAAAAGACTTATGGCAAAACTCTCTGCAATGGGTGTGAGGGATGATCTTTTTGACTGGTTGAAATCCTTCATTCTCAGCCGAAAAGAGGTAGTCACGGTTCTAGCACAGCATTCTTCACCATATGAGATGTCATCTGGTGTACCACAGGGATCTGTTCTTGGTCCCCTTTTCTTTGTGGCATATATTAATGACAGAGATGCCAACTTACAGAATGCCACGGTACGGAAATATGCAGATGACATCAAGCTGTACCTTGAAATCAAAAGGACTAATCCTGAAATCTACAACTCTTTCCTACAATCAGACCTGGACACAATGCAGCAATGGATCACAGACTGTCAACTGAAGCTGGCTGTGGACAAGTGTACCACCATGCATTTTCGGAGGGAAAATCCAGCGTCCACATACTCCCTCCACAACACTGATATCAAGAAGTCCTCTTGTGAACGTGACCTGGGCATTACTGTCAGCAGCGATTTGCGTTGGACAAAGCATGTCTCTAAGATTGTCAAGAAAGCCGAGGGTGTCTTGGCATCACTCAGCAAGACCTTTGTTAGCCGCTCTCCAGCCATCTATTTAAAAATGTATACAGCTATGGTACGACCACACTTGGAATTCGCATCATCAGTCTGGAACCCCTATCTTGCTCAGAACATTGACCTCCTGGAAACTGTTCAGAGACGTGCAACCAAGCGCATACCCTCCATCAGACACCTACCATACTCTGAACGCCTTGCTTCCCTGGGCATGGATTCATTGAAGCTCCGACGTCTGGCAATGGACTTGGTGAATACCCACAAAATTATTAACCATCTCGCCAACAACAACCCTGAGCACCTTTTTGATCTCCATGTGTCTAACACACGTGGACATGCCTACAAAATCAGAAAACAGCGCAGCTCCCATGACTTTCGTAAACATTTTTTCACGCTCAGAGTTGTCGAAGCATAGAACAAACTGCCTGCGTCAGTTGTTAGCTGCCGAGACACACATAATAAAATACTTGGAACTCTTTTAACCATCTTTTGATTTTATATTATATATATATATATATATATATATATATAGTTTACTCAGCTGTAGAAATGAGATGATAGGGACTGAGGTCCCTATCATTCCACTCCAAAGTGGTCGTGGAGGTGCCACAGCAAAAAAGCACACAGCCCACACTGCAAAGTGGACGTGGAGGTGCCACGGAAAAAAAGAACCCAGCAATCACTGTAAATGAGGTTGGTGTTAGGAAGGGCATCCAGCTATAGAAATCTAGCCAGAATCAGTTCCCGTCCCACCCTTGCAAGCAGGGAAAAGCGGACATAAAATGAAATGATATATATATATATATATATATGTATATGTGTATGTATGTGTATTTATGAGTGTATATATATATTATATATATATGTGTGTTGTGGTGTATATATATATATCATCATCATCATCATTTTACATCCGCTTTTCCCTGTTTGCAAGGGTAGGACATATATATTTATATATGTATGTATGTTTATTTGAGTGTGTATATATATATTATATATATATGTGTGGTGTGGTGTGTATATATATATGTGTGTGTTTATGTGTGTATACATATATGTGTATATATATATATGTCTGTATATGTAAAAGGTAAACAGAAATAACAACACAATCGGTACAGTATATGGAAGGAATATACTTTGTATATATATATATATATATATATATGTGTGTGTGTGTGACATAGTCAAGGCCATGTTAGTACAAGATGATGGTGGGTGTCCCCCTCCCTCACGCACACACACAAACACACAAATATAGCCTCTACCCCCCTTGCACCCTCACCCCATGCTAATCTATGTATGGGTGTAAAAAAATTAATACTTTACTATACTATACTTTACTATATCATACTAAACTATACTATACTAAACTATACTATACTATACTATACTTTACTATAGTAAACTATACTATACTAAACTATATTATACTTAACTAAACTATACTATATTATACTAAACTATACTATATTAAACTATACTATACCATACTATACTTAACTATACTATACTATACTAAACTATACTATAATAAACTATACTAAACTATACTATACTAAACAATACTATAATATACTAAATTAAACTAAACTCTACTAAACTATACTCTAATAAACTATACTATAATAAACTATACTATACTATACTATACTATAATAAACTATACTATACTATACTATCTTAAGCTACACTATACCATACTATCATCACCATCATGTATCCACAACTGTTGCAACCAATCTTTAGGGTGTCACTCTAGCCACTCCCGCAGTCAGTTGTCACCTCTGGTCTCTGTTCCTCATCAGACATAGAAGGGTCTTGGTGATATGACCAGTTCAGTCTTTGATGCTGTCAGACCAAGATTTTCTTTATCTGCTTCTTCTTCACCCTCTCTCGGCTGCATTTTATTAAAGCCTGAATGTGGCAAATTGACAGAGTCCTCATGGTGTCAAATTTAAAATGACTCATTTTTTATTCCAGCTTATTGCGCTGAGTTCAAATCCCGCCCCACTGTAGTCAACTTTGTCTTTCTTCATTTCGGGGTCGATAAATAAAATACCAAAACCAGTCCAGTACTTGGGTTCTCTTTCTCTCTCTCTCTCTCTCTCTCTCTCTCTCTCTCTCTCTCTCGCTCTATCGTTGGGTGTCTTTCTATCTCTCTTCTTACTCTCTCTCTCTTCTCTTTATCTCTTTTCTCTCCTTCTGTATGTGTGTCTCTCTTCTCTCTCTCTCTTCTCTCCTTCTGTATGTGTGTCTCTCTTCTCTCTCTCTCTCTCTTTTCTCTCCTTCTGTAAGTCTCTCTCTCTCTCTCTCTGTCTCTCTGAGAAAGAGATATGGAGAAAGAATCGACCCCACTATTAGACTGCTACTTTATTCTATCAACCCAGAAAGGATGAAAGGCAAGGTCGACCTTAGTAGAATTTCACTTTAAAATGTAAAGAACAACAAGTACTACAATGACATTTTATCCAAACAATTTATTTCTCACATTCACACAAGTCCAGCTACTTGAATTGCAGATGCAATGAAACCAATAGGCTTTCAACCAGTTTCTGTCTACTCAATTTCACTCCAAAGTTTTGGCCATCCTGGGCCTATGGTATACAGTGCTGAATTTTGGACAAATGAAGTCCTATGCTAGTTAAATTATGAGGCCCCTTACTTGGACCCGGAAGGAGGTAAAAGATGGGGCAGACAGATTACACCACCCACCCACCTTGGCCAACAGAGCCCTGTGCTTAAGCACACCTCAGCACAATGGTAAATCTGGCAATGGACAGACCTGACCCTTTGAATTACAGATGCAATGAATCCATCAGACTTCCAAACAGTTTTTGGCTATCCAATTTCACTCCAAAGCTTTGGCCATCCTGGGCCTATGGTAAAGTCACTTGCTCATGAAGACATGGAGTGAGAGGTTGAACTGGTGATTGCGAAGAAAACTTCGAGTTCCTTGAAGACATCACCCGGATCACTGACAGCGGCTCATGGGTGAATGTTGTTTCCCTTGATTTGCTAAGGTTTTTAATTCTGTGCCACACAAAAGAATTATGGCAAAACTCTCTGCAATGGGTGTGAGGGATGATCTTTTTGACTGGTTGAAATCCTTCATTCTCAGCCGAAAAGAGGTAGTCACGGTTCTAGCACAGTATTCTTCACCATATGAGATGTCATCTGGTGTACCACAGGGATCTGTTCTTGGTCCCCTTTTGTTTGTGGCATATATTAATGACATAGATGCCAACTTACAGAATGACATGCAGATGACATCAAGCTGTACCTTGAAATCAAAAGGAGTGATCCTGAAATCTACAACTCTTTCCTACAATCAGACCTGGACACAATGCAGCAATGGATCACAGACTGTCAACTGAAGCTGGCTGTGGACAAGTGTACCACCATGCATTTTGGGAGGAAAAATCCAGCGTCCACATACTCCCTCCACAACACTGATATCAAGAAGTCCTCTTGTGAACGTGACCTGGGCATTACTGTCAGCAGCGATTTGTGTTGGACAAAGCATGTCTCTAAGATTGTCAAGAAAGCCGAGGGTGTCTTGGCATCACTCAGCAAGACCTTTGTTAGCCACTCTCCAGCCATCTATTTAAAAATGTATACAGCTATGGTACGACCACACTTGGAATTCGCATCATCAGTCTGGAACCCCTATCTTGCTCAGAACATTGACCTCCTGGAAACTGTTCAGAGACGTGCAACCAAGCGCATACCCTCCATCAGACACCTACCATACTCTGAACGCCTTGCTTCCCTGGGCATGGATTCATTGAAGCTCCGACGTCTGGCAATGGACTTGGTGAATACCCACAAAATTATTAACCATCTCGCCAACAACAACCCTGAGCACCTTTTTGATCTCCATGTGTCTAACACACGTGGACATGCCTACAAAATCAGAAAACAGCGCAGCTCCCATGACTTTCGTAAACATTTTTTTACGCTCAGAGTTGCCGAAGCATAGAACAAACTGCCTGCGTCAGTTGTTAGCTGCTGAGACACACATAATAAAATACTTGGAACTCTTTTAACCATCTTTTGATTTTATATTATATATATATATATATATATATATATATATATATAGTTTACTCAGCTGTAGAAATGAGATGATAGGGATTGAGGTCCCTATCATTCCACTCCAAAGTGGTCGTGGAGGTGCCACAGCAAAAAAGCACCCAGCCCACACTGCAAAGTGGACGTGGAGGTGCCACGGAAAAAAAGAACCCAGCAATCACTGTAAATGAGGTTGGTGTTAGGAAGGGCATCCAGCTATAGAAATCTAGCCAGAATCAGTTCCCGTCCCACCCTTGCAAGCAGGGAAAAGCGGACATAAAATGAAATGATATATATATATATATATATCTGTATATGTGTATGTATGTGTATTTAAGAGTGTATATATATATTATATATATATGTGTGTTGTGGTGTATATATATATATCATCATCATCATCATCATTTTACATCCGCTTTTCCCTGTTTGCAAGGGTAGGACATATATATTTATATATGTATGTATGTTTATTTGAGAGTGTATATATATATTATATATATATGTGTGGTGTGGTGTGTATATATATATATGTGTGTTTGTGTGTGTATACATATATGTGTATATATATATATATATGTCTGTGTGTGTATATGTAAAAGGTAAACAGAAATAACAACACGATCGGTACAGTATATGGAAGGAATATACTTTGTATATATATATATATATATATATGTGTGTGTGTGTGTGTATGGCAATTATATACTTTTATATAGCTCTCTACATTCAAAATACAGTTACGTATTTTTATTGTTGCTATATATCTTTTTCTATATATATATGTACGTGTGTGTGTGTGTATTTGTGTATGTATGTATGTGTCTGTGTGTATGTACAGATATAGATATATAGATATAGGTATACATATATTTATATATATATATATATGTGTGCATGACATAGTCAAGACCATCTTAGTACAAGATGATGGTGGGTGCCCCCCACCCACCCCAAACACACAAACACACAAATATAGCCTCTACCCCCCTTGCACCCTCACCCCATGCTAATCTATGTATGTGTGTAAAAAAATAAATACTTTACCATACTATACTTTACTATATCATACTAAACTATACTATACTAAACTATACTATACTATACTATACTTTACTATAGTAAACTATACTATACTAAACTATATTATACTTAACTAAACTATACTATATTATACTAAACTATACTATATTAAACTATACTATACCATACTATACTAAACTATACTATACTATACTAAACTATACTATAATAAACTATACTAAACTATACTATACTAAACAATACTATAATAAACTAAATTAAACTAAACTCTACTAAACTATACTCTAATAAACTATACTATAATAAACTATACTATACTATACTATACTATACTATACTATACTATACTAAACTATACTATAATAAACTATACTATACTATACTATCTTAAGCTACACTATACCATACTATCATCACCATCATGTATCCACAACTGTTGCAACCAATCTTTAGGGTGTCACTCTAGCCACTCCCGCAGTCAGTTGTCACCTCTGGTCTCTGTTCCTCATCAGACATAGAAGGGGCTAGGTGATATGACCAGTTCAGTCTTTGATGCTGTCAGACCAAGATTTTCTTTATCTGCTTCTTCTTCACCCTCTCTCGGCTGCATTTTATTAAAGCCTGAATGTGGCAAATTGACAGAGTCCTCATGGTGTCAAATTTAAAATGACTCATTTTTTATTCCAGCTTATTGCGCTGAGTTCAAATCCCGCCCCACTGTAGTCAACTTTGTCTTTCTTCATTTCGGGGTCGATAAATAAAATACCAAAACCAGTCCAGTACTTGGGTTCTCTTCTCTCTCTCTCTCTCTCTCTCTCTCTCTCTCTCTCTCTCTCTATCGTTGTGTGTCTTTCTATCTCTCTTCTCTTTATCTCTTTTCTCTCCTTCTGTATGTGTGTCTCTCTTCTCTCTCTCTCTCTCTCTTCTCTCCTTCTGTATGTGTGTCTCTCTTCTCTCCTTCTGTATGTCTCTCTCTCTCTCTCTCTCCATCTCTCTGAGAAAGAGATATAGAGAAAGAATCGACCCCACTATTAGACTGCTACTTTATTCTATCAACCCAGAAAGGATGAAAGGCAAGGTCGACCTTAGTAGAATTTCACTTTAAAATGTAAAGAACAACAAGTACTGCAATGACATTTTATCCAAACAATTTATTTCTCACATTCACACAAGTCCAGCTATTTGAATTGCAGATGCAATGAAACCAATAGGCTTTCAACCTGTTTCTGTCTACTCAATTTCACTCCAAAGTTTTGGCCATCCTGGGCCTATGGTATACAGTGCTGAATTTTAGACAGATGAAGTCCTCTGCTAGTTAAATTGTGAGGCCCCCTATTTGGACCCGGAAGGAGGTAAAAAATGGCGCAGAAAGATTACACCACCCACCCACCTTGGCCAACAGAGCCCTGTGCTTAAGCACATCTCAGCACAATGGTAAATCTGGCAATGGACAGACCTGACCCTTTGAATTACAGATGCAATGAATCCATCAGGCTTCCAAACAATTTCTGGCTATCCAATTTCACTCCAAAGCTTTGGCTATCCTGGGCCTATGGTAAAGTCACTTGCTCATGAAGACATGGAGTGAGAGGTTGAACTGGTGATTGCGAAGAAAACTTTTTAATCATTTGATATTGATATAAACTATTTCCTATATTCATCAAATGGAGGGAGTCATTACTTCCTATTTTGCTGAGTAATTCCTAAAGAATTCAGTGTTTAATAAAACATAGACATTACTGTGTTTGATATAACAGGGACTGTCTCTTCATGGTCATCTACTTCGCTAGAAATAATAGTCAAATATCCTTCAAACCAAACTCTACCATCTTAAATAAAGGAAGAACTCATTGAATAATCTAGTTGAGTGCCTGCAAAAAAAAAAAAGATTAAGGTGGTCGGGGTATAGAAGGCTTCTGCTCCAAGGTCTGCCGGAGCTGAACCAGACCTAGGGCTAAACAACACCAACATCTTAATAACAAAAAGGAGCCACCGATTGAGCCTCTAAATGGTCACCCAACCAGCTAGAAATAAGAGTCAAATATCCCTCAATGTCCTACAAAGGACACCCTACTATCCTAAATATATGGAAACTCACTAAATAATGTAGTTCAGTATCTCTTCTTCTTCTTCTTGTATATAAATATATATATATATATACGACATATATAGATAATATATAAACATGATAGATAATTATGGGTATATATATAGATATGTGTGCGTGTGTGCGCGTAAAATGTAAACAGAAATAACAACACAATCGGTACAGTATATGGAAGGAATACATTAGTTTAACATATATATATACACACAAACACATAATGCAGTCATAGTGCCGTTTATACTTTTCAAGAAAAGATTGATATTTAAAAAAAATCGAATCTTTAGATTAATTTATCGAATTATTGAGAAAAGTTTTACACTTTCTTTTATTGATCATTAGCAATGTTTAGAGATAAATTTTATTCATAGTTGTATAAATAACGTTACAAATTGTTGATAATTCTTATAGAATGAAAGTATAAATACAATTAATTATTGCTAGGAACCTTATAAATATAATATACAAAAATATATAAACAAGGCGAGTGAAAAAGAAAAGGAAAAACAAGGATTCTAAGAAAAGAGAGGAAGATAGGCAATACTTCATATAATTTGTGCCAAGGGAAGTAACCCAAGTGACAGCATTGCACACACAAGGCAATGCTGTCACTTGGGTTATTTCCCTTGGAACACAAATTGTATGAAGTATTGCCTATCTTCCTCTCTTTTCTTAGAATCCTTGTTTTTCGTTTTCTTTTTCACTCGCTTTGTTTATATATTTTTGTATATTATATTTATAAGGTTCCTAGCAATAATTAATTGTATTTATACTTTCATTCTGTAAGAATTATCAACAATTTGTAACGTTATTTATACAACTATGAATAAAATTTATCTCTAAACATTGCTAATGAACAATAAAAGAAAGTGTAAAACTTTTCTCAATAATTCGATAAATTAATCTAAAGATTCGATTTTTTTTAAATATCAATCTTTTCTTGAAAAGTATTAACGGCACTATGACTGCATTATGTGTTTGTGTGTATATATATATGTTAAACTAATGTATTTCTTCCATATACTGTACCGATCGTGTTGTTATTTCTGTTTACCTTTTACACACACATCTATATATGTACCCATAATTATCTATCATGTTTATATATTATCTATATATATACATATATGTTCATTCAAATCAGAGACCTCACTCTCCATCCCGTTGGTCCTCTTCGCAATCCCCACACAAGCCAGATCACTGACGATCCCAAAGAAGGCGCAGAACTCATTGCTGATTGCTATGCAAGTATTTTTACTCTTGAAAACCAGAATGTACCATCTCCACCATCTCTAACATCAAATTCCATAATAACTATGGAAATTACACCTGCAATGTTGCGACGTCACCTTAAGAATAAGCGCAACTATGCCTCCCCTGGTCTTGATGGTGTTACATACCTGCTTCTCAAACGTGGCGGGTATTTCCTTTTGCACCAGCTTTCTTTCTTCTTTCAATACTGTCTCAACAATGGTGCTACTCCGGAGCCGTGGAAAACTGCCAGTGTCATTCCCCTGTTCAAAAAGGGCAACCGCATGTCACCTGTCAACTATCGTCCAGTCAGTCTTACTAGCTGTATGGCCAAACTGATGGAATCCTGTGTCAGAGAAACACTTTGGAACTTCTGGAGCTCTCACAGCCTCATCCGGCCCTCACAGTTTGGATGTATCCCTAACTCCAGCTGCTGTGATCAGCTTATCGAGTTCCTTGAAGACATCACCCGGATCACTGACAGTGGCTCATGGGTGGATGTTGTTTACCTTGACTATGCTGAGGCTTTTAATTCTGTGCCACACAAAAGACTTATGGCAAAACTCTCTGCAATGGGTGTGAGGGATGATCTTTTCGACTGGTTGAAATCCTTCATTCTCAGCCGAAAAGAGGTAGTCACGGTTCTAGGACAGCATTCTTCACCATATGAGATGTCATCTGCTGTACCACAGGGATCTGTTCTTGGTCCCCTTTTCTTTGTGGCATATATTAATGACATAGATGCCAACTTACAGAATGCCACGGTACTGAAATATGCAGATGACATCAAGCTGTACCTTGAAATCAAAAGGAGTGATCCTGAAATCTACAACTCTTTCCTACAATCAGACCTGGACATAATGCAGCAATGGATCACAGACTGTCAACTGAAGCTGGCTGTGGACAAGTGTACCACCATGCATTTTCGGAGGGAAAATCCAGCGTCCACATACTCCCTCCACAACACTGATATCAAGAACTCCTCTTGTGAACGTGACCTGGGCATTACTGTCAGTAGCGATTTGCGTTGGACAAAGCATGACTCTAAGATTGTCAAGAAAGCCGAGGGTGTCTTGGCTTCACTCAGCAAGACCTTTGTTAGCCGCTCTCCAGCCATCTATTTAGAAATGTATACAGCTATGGTACGACCACACTTGGAATTCGCATCATCAGTCTGGAACCCCTATCTTGCTCAGAACATTGACCTCCTGGAAACTTTTTGTTATGAAGATGTTGTTTAGCCCTAGGTCTGGTTCAGCCCTGACAGACCTTGGAGCAGAAGCCTTCTATACCCCGACCACCTTAGTCTTTTTTTCTTTTTTGCAGGCACTCAACTAGATTATTCAATGAGTTTTTCCTTTATTTAAGATGGTAGAGTCTGGTTTGAAGGATATTTGACTTATTTCTAGCGAAGTAGATGACCATGAACACACAGTCCCTGTTATATCAAACAGTAATGTCTATGTTTTATTAAACACTGAATTCTTTAGGAATTACTCAGCAAAATAGGAAGTCATGACTCCCTCCATTTGATGAATATAGGATATAGTTTATATCAATATCAAATGATTAAAAAGTTTTCTTCGCAATCACCAGTTCAACCTCTCACTCCATGTCTTCATGAGCAAGTGACTTTACCATAGGCCCAGGATGGCCAAAGCTTTGGAGTGAAATTGGATAGCCAGAAACTGTTTGGAAGCCTGATGGATTCATTGCATCTGTAATTCAAAGGGTCAGGTGTATCCATTGCAAGATTTACCATTGTGCTGAGGTGTGCTTAAGCACAGGGCCCCGTTGGCCAAGGTGGGCGGATGGTGTAATCTCCCCCCCCCCCATTTTTTACCTTCTTCTGGGTCCAAGTAAGGGGCCTCATAATTTAACTAGCATAGGACTTCATTTGTCCAAAATTCAGCACTGTATACCATAGGCCCAGGATGGCCAAAACTTTGGAGTGAAATTGAGTAGACAGAAACTGGTTGAAAGCCTATTGGTTTCATTGCATCTGCAATTCAAGTAGCTGGACTTGTGTGAATGTGAGAAATAAATTGTTTGGATAAAATGTCATTGTAGTACTTGTTGTTCTTTACATTTTAAAATGAAATTCTACTAAGGTCGACCTTGCCTTTCATCCTTTCTGGGTTGATAGAATAAAGTAGCAGTCTAATAGTGGGGTCGATTCTTTCTCTATATCTCTTTCTCAGAGAGACAGGGAGAGAGAGAGAGACATACAGAAGGAGAGAAAAGAGAGAGAGAGAAGAGAGAGAGAGTAAGAAGAGAGATAGAAAGACACAACGAGAGAGAGAGGGGGGAAAGAGAGAGAGAGAGAGAGAGAGAGAGAGAGAGAGAGAGAGAGAGAATCCAAGTACTGGACTGGTTTTGGTATTTTATTTATCGACCCTGAAATGAAGAAAGACAAAGTTGACTACAAAGGGGTGGCATTTGAACTCAGCGCAATAAGCTGAAATAAAAAATGAGTCATTTTAAATTTGATGGCATAGGATGGCGAGAGAGACGATTGAAATAGCCATTCCTATTAAGCAACGGTGGTAAAGGAAAGTGGGGACGAAGCAACAGACTTCATACTTCAGGCCAGACGACATGTTAGGCTGCATCCTCTAGAGAAAATGGCCAGCGATATTGGCTGCAAGAGCCCCTCTATCTCACCAGGAGAACTCCTTCCTCAGGCGGGCTGATATCTCTCCGATTTTATGGAGGAATTTAGCAATTCTGGGACTGAGGACACCTGATGTCTCGATGGCGACTGACAAGAAAAGGAAACAGACGGTCAAGCCCCAATATTTGGTTATCTTCCTCTTCTCTGAAAGATATATACTGGGTGTCCCCAAAAATGTATACTCATTTTGATTACATATACAGGCAATATTTATTAGAATGCACAGCCTTCCCAAAAATAAAATATATCTACAGACGTAATTCAAATGTTTACATAATTTAAGTAATGCATATAAAATAATTTATTTTAATGCACTTTTTAAAGATTTTTTTGTATACTTTTTATAAAGAAGGTAATAAACAGAGGTTGTACATTTAAAACGGTCTCTCTTCTCTTCTTTATAATATTGACACTTCGGTTGATAACCTATTGATAATACTTTAAGGGGTGTTGATCAACCAACTTTCCTCACTTTAATTATATACATGTATGTATATACATGTGTAATTGTTTCTACTTTTGGCACAAGGCCAGCAATTAGCCAGTACATTACTGGTAGTCTGTTATAGTGCTGTTTTGTACTTTTCATTGTCGAAAAACAATAATAATAATTGACTTATTAAGAAAAGTGAGGAAGATAGGCAATACTTCATACAATTTGCGGTCAAAGGGGAAATAACCCAAGTGACAGCATTGCCTTGTGTGTGTATGAGAGAGAGAGAGAGAGAGACAATACGTAAGCGGCCTTGTGATCCCAACGGACAAAATAGAGAGAAAGTTGCCTCGAAAGATGGCGAGAGAGAAGCATTGGAACCATTCCTACTGACAGGGTTTATTCCTGTGGGTAGCTGACTTCGCCTCGATATTAATGAATAAGGAGATGGTCCAGGGGCCATGAACACCAGAAGTAAACACTGCTATAGTTTGACAAGAAGCCAGTTCATTTAAAAAAAAGTGTTGGCTAAATTAGAAACCATTACGATCTGAGTTCAAATCCCGCCGAGGTTGACTTTGCCTTTCATCCTTACGGGGTCGATAAAATAAAGTACCAGTAATGCCCTGGGTAATTGCTGGCCTTGTGCCTAAGTAGAAACAATTATTATCATTAGCACAGATTAAAAAATTTACCATTTCTGCTTTCACTCTTTTTATGTTGAACATTGAAAAATAACTTTAAATATCTTCGTTTTTATTTTGTAAACACTACAAATAAAGTGTAATTTTATACGTTTGTACAGGTCATTAAAACATATTTATATTGAATAGGAAAAAATAGAAGAAAAAGACAATAGAAATTAAGCAACGGTGGTGGTAAAGGAAAGTGGAGACGAATCGAGTGACTTCACACCTCAGACCAGTCGACATGCTTCGGCTGCGTACCGTAGACAAAATGGCGAGGGCATTGCTAGCTATACTGGCTGCAAGAGCCACTCTACCTCACTGGGGGAAACCTCCATCGTTAGGCGGGATGATGTCTTTCCGATTTTATGGAGGAAATTAGCAGTTCTAGGACTGAGGACACATGATGCCTCAATGCGACTGACACGAAAAGGAAACAGTCGGTCAAGCCCCAGTAATTGGTTATCTTCCTCTCCTCTGAAATTCGTCGCTCTCAAGGCCTCGGGTGTCCTCGGTCCCCGAACTGCTAATTTCCTCCGTGAAATCTGGAAAACATCCGCCTGCATGCGGAAGGAGCTCTCCCAGTGAGGAAGAGTGCCTCTTGCAACCAGTGTAGCTGACCATTTTCTATGGCAATGCCCTCGCCATTTTGGCTAGGGAGCGCAGCTGAAACATGTCGCATGGGCTTCTGTGTGAAGTCTGTTACTTCGACTCCACTTTCCCTTACCATCATTGTTTAATTTCTTTTTGTCTCCACTTTCCCTTACCATCATTGTTTAATTTCTTTTTAACATATCCTTTACCTTCTAATATTTATATTTTTTAATGACCCGTACAGCCTACTTAAAATCACGCTGAAATATCTGTACTGTTTACTAAACAAAAACGAAGCTATTTAAAGTTGTTTTCAATGTTCAAAATAAAGGTGAGAGCAGAAATTGTTTGTTTAAACTTTTAAACTGTACTACTACTACTACTACTACTACTAATAATAATAATAATAATAATAACATATAATGATTTCTTAATTGATATAAATGATTTCTTTATTAATATATAATATATATGTATTTTCTGTTTACTTCCTCTGTAGATTTTGGTGTTTATATTTATTATAACTACTATATGTATACATTTATAACTGAAAAAAACATTGGTTAAAGGGAAGTAACTGAGTAATTCAGAATCGACACTGTTGCTATGGAAACAACGATGTTAAACAAACGCGGCAAACGATCGACCTTTTTATTTCATTAAAAAAAATCATATTTCCTTTATAACCCTGGCAATAATCAATGTAGCTAGATCGAAGAGATCGATAACGACATTTTCTTTAACGCCTGATTCCTACTTTCACATTTTTCTTCATTGTTTTCATGTAAAATAACTTTTGTTTCGTTACTTCGCCCCTCATTCCACTCTATATTTTCTAATATTTAAAAAAAGTTTTTTTCTAATTCCAAACATAATTAATTGTTTTTAGATTTATCTGTCTACCGATCTATATATCATTCTGTTTATCTATCTATCTGCCGATCTCTCTCTCTCTCTATATATATATATATATATAGAATTAGCTGTCGAAACGGCTTGAGCTCAGCCGTCGGGGCCTTACTGGTTCCGATTACCCACTCTACTACCCTAAGTATTGAGTACTTTGGTGCGTTATGGTCCACCTGGTTCCTTACCACATTTCCTTCGTTATCTAGCTCCTATTCCCGTAGTAGAGCACTTTCCGACCCTACCACGCCGTATCCAGACTTTTCCGCTAAGCTCAATTTCTTTCACCCGCACCATGCGAAAACCCAGAATTAGCCGTCGAAACGGCTTGAGCTCAGCCGTCGGGGTCTTACTGGTTCCTATATATATATATATATATATATATATATATACAATATATTAACAAATGGAAACTATATTTATAAAACCATATTTATTTCATTATACATATTTCAAGGGCCACCAAGGCAGATTATGGTGCGCTTTCATCAGATAAAATATAATATAGATTAGTTTTATAAATAAATATTCACATACTCTGAAATATGTATAATGAAATAAATATGGTTTTATAAATATAGTTTCCATTTGTTAATATATTGTATCTTTACTCCAATAATTTGTTGAGTACTTTATATCAGTTATAAAAATATTTTGCTTGTTGTATCCCAACAAATTAAATATAACTCTACATATATATATAATCTATCTGTTTCTCCGTGTGGCAATTTCCATGGAAGCTAATAAAAAGACAAACATGGGGAGAATAAAATTATGAAAATTATGCAAGAAAAGAGAGAAATGAAAGAAATAGAAGGAGAAAGAAAGAGACTAAAGAAATGAAGACAAAGTGACAGTGTAAAGGAGAGAGAGAGAAGAAAAAGGTATGGAAAAGCAGGAGAGAGAGAGAGAGAGAGATGCAGATAGTGTAAGAGCGAAAGGAGGAAGAGAGAGGATGACATACAAATAGCGAAATAAGGAGAGTGATTAGAGAGATATAGTTAAAGAGTAAAGGAGAGGATAGGGAAAGAGAGATATACAAATAGAGTAAAAGGAGGTGAGAGAAACGGAAAGATATAAAAATAGCGTAATAAGGAGGGGGATAAAAGAAAGAGAGATACAAATAGCGTAATTAAGAGGGGGTAAGAGAAAAAGAGATATACTAATAACGAAATAAGGAGGGAGATAAGAGAGAGATATACTAATAACATAATAAGGAGGAAAGTGAAAACAAGAGAAAGGAACATACGGATAGTGTAATAAGAAGGAGAGCGATTCATACACATAATGTAATAAGCAGGGGGGAAAGAGATATACAGATAGCGTAATAAAGAGGGGGATGAGAGAACGAAAGTGATATAGAGATAGCGTAATAAGGAAAGAGTGAAAGAAGAGATATATAGATAGCGTAATAAGGAAGGAGAGGGGAGAGAGAAAGAGATACACAGATAGTGTAATAATGAGGGGTATGAGAGAGCAAAACGGAAATACAGATAGTATAATAATGAGGGGGATGAGAGAACAAAAGGGAAATACAGATAGTGTAATAATGAGGGGGATGAGAGAACAAAAGGGAAATATAGATAACGTAATAAGAAAGGGGAGGAGAGAGAAAAAGAGATATACAGATAGCGTAATAAGGAGGGGTGAGAGAACAAGAGAGATATACAGTGAGTGTAATAAGGAGGGGTGAGAGAACAAGAGAGATATAGAGATTGTGTAATAAGGAGGGGGATGGGAGAACAAAAGTGATATACAGATAACGTAATAATGAGGGGGATGAGAGAGAGGCTGGCGAGAAGGAAATTCTGTATCGGTTTGTCGTCCGTCACAACGAAAGTTGGCCGTTTCGGCCTCGACTTACGTTTCTATAAAGGTAAGTTTTACACAACTTTTATAGCTTTGTAGACTTTACACATGACTTTCTCTACATATATACATGTATATATATATTTATATATATATATATATATATATATATATATAATATGTATACACGCATATATATATATGTGTATGTATACATCAAACATATATGTGTGTAGAATTATGTACATATATTTATAGATGGATGAATGTGTGTAATAATATATATATGGATGTATGTGTGTGTGTATATATATATATATATATATATATATATATATATATATATATATATTTATTTATTTATCAATGGATGTGTATGTATATACATGTGTGTTATGGATGAGTAAATATATATATATATATATATATGTATGTATGTATGGATGTGTATATATATATGTGTATATATATGTGCTCCTTTGGGAGCCCCTACATGGACACACTAGAAGAGGAAGACCAAGGTTAACGTATGTTGATGCCCTAAGGACAGACACTGGTCTGTTGGAGACGCAGGACATGGCAGCGATAATGAGGGACAGAGACCGCTGGAGAGAACTCGTCCATGGATCTCGGAAATTTTACCCGCCTTAGATAGATATATGTATGGATGTGTGTGTATATATGTATATGTATGTATATATAAATATACAGGTATATGTATATACCGAAGCTGTTTATTATACAATGCCTGTGTTTCTCTAAAAATCTTTCATCGAAATTTTATGTACCAAACATCAGCTTAATACTGAAAATGTTAGAAATATTGTAATGAAAGGGTTAAAAACTGCAACTAGCTGATATCCGTTCTTCTAAAGTGTTTTACCGGTTATCATACGCATATATATATATATATATATATATATATATTAATTCAAAATATTAACAAAATAGATATTCTTGTGATCAAGTATATTTTATTATACAAATTTCAGAGGTACTGAGTTAACTTCAACACTACGTCCTCATCAGATAAAATAAGATGATGCATGACATACCCTGACATAGTAGATGGTTAAGATTCAGTCATGGTAGTCTACCATAACTGAATCTTAACTATCTACTATGTCAGGGTATGTCATGCATCATCTTATTTTATCTGATGAGGACGTAGTGTTGAAGTTAACTCAGTACCTCTGAAATTTGTATAATAAAATATACTTGATCACAAGAATATCTATTTTGTTAATATTTTGAATTAATATTAATAACTCTGGAAAACCAATTCAGTTGAGTGCTTCCAATCTATTGTAAAACTCATTCTTTGATTTATTCATTGAACCTTGTTTAACTTTTAAATATATATATATATATATATATATATAGGTAACACGGTAAAAACCTCCCAGTTCCACACTGTAAATGTGGTTGGTGTTAGGAAGGGCATCCAGCCGTAGAAAACCCGCCAGACAGTCCTATGCGAGCAAGACAACCACTCTTGCCTCAAGTGGGAAATCTCCCGTCCAAACCCATGCAAGCGTGGAATATGGACGTTAAACGATGATGATGATGATGATGATATATATATATACAGTAAAGAGAGACGAACAAGGATATATAACTATGTGTTCAAATCACAAATATATATATATATATATATATATATATATATAATATATATATATATATATATATATATTGCAACTTTGGTGGTCTTATCGCGCCTGTCACCAACCCTGTACTTTCTCAATATATAATATAAATCTATCTATATACATATACACACGTGTATGTGTGTGTAAAACTAGTCCTAATAGTTAGGGTACTCGACTTATGTTCGTGATGTGGTGGTATCAATTCCTGAACTGGGTAGATTGTTGTGTTTTTGAATATGTTCTATCAAATTTACCTAAAATTATGCAACAGAAGACAAATCCAGCACTCTATTTGAAATTAATCTGGTCAGGATGTACCCAGGGCTGGTGCTACTATTAAAGCCAACCAGACAGCCACCTAGGGCTCAGGGCTCAGAGAGATGTATTACTGAACCTTAAAGGATCAGTTTTATACAAGGCCAACAATACCATTAAGACAAACTAGGGTGCAGAGCTCGGAGAAGTACATTAATGAATCATAAAGGATCAGTTTTATACAGAGCTGATACTACCATTAAGACCAACTAGTGTGCAGAGCTTAGAGAGGTGCATTACTGAACCTTAAAGGATCACAGTTTAATAGAGTTGACACTACCATTAAGACCAATTAGTCAGCACCCCATATATATGTCTGTAATCTCCATCAGACAACTGATAATTGGAAATATTCCCCGTTTGTGCTTGCCTCTTATTTCGAAATACACTTTATCCAGTAACCACACAGCCCCGTTTCTTCTATATATATACATATACGAGGTGTCCCCAAAAAAATGTATTAATACTTCAACAGCATTCTAATAGATATTTCCTGTACAGGTAGTGAAAGTGTGTAGACATTTTTTGGGACACCCTGTATAAAAGGTTGAACAATGAAAACAAATAAGACAAGGTTTAGGGCTTAATTAATCCATTGTTTTACGATCGTTTCAAAGGACAAAAGGAATCAAGATATTATTGATATATTGACTAATCTAAGGTTTCCCAAACTTTTTTCGAACGCGGAACCCTATTTTGGTTCGGAAACTTTTGGGGGAACCCCAAAGTCTAATACTGTTACATGGTCATAATATAAATGTACTCCTCTGCCTTTTTTCACAGAACCCCAGACACTCCTTTGCGGAAGCCTTGGGTTCCACGGAATCCACTTTGGAAACCACTGGACTAATCAATAACAGTTATGCAACTCCATAGTATTAGCCATGACAAAATACATCCATTCTGTCATTTCTCCTCAGAAACATATATATATATATAATATATAAGAGATGTCAACATGAATGGACCTGTTATTTTTATCTAAAGACATTTTTTCCAATTCCACCCAGCCCGTCCCTTCAATCTATCTTATTTCTCATTCTTTCTTCTGATGAAGGACTAGCGTCCGAAATGTTAAGACCCTCTTCCTGCTATTTCAAGCATTAACCTAATATATTCCTTCCATATACTGTACCGATTGTATTGTTATTTCTGTTTACCTTTTACATATATATATATATATATATATATATATATAAATATAAATTAGTGAGAATCGTATTTCGGCTTTGGAAATTAGCGAAAAAAAAAAAAATATATATATATATACAGAGAGAGAGAGTATGTGGTGCTGATACCGGGGAGACATTCATTCACACATACATATATATATATATATATATATCGTCCCACCCTTGCGAGCAGGGAAAAACGGACGTAAAATGACAATGATGATAAAATGATGATGATATATATATATATAGAAAGAGAGAGAGCGATCATGGGAGTACTCAATGCTTGGGGAGATGCAGAGTGGGTATAGACATATGTTAAACCCTGACCACAGTACCAAGCGGTTTTGGCTTGAAACACAAGCCAATATTGCTTGGCACCTCTGTTGGGATTTTACATATCGCTCTCTCTCTTTCTATATATATATCATCATCATTTTATCATCATTGTCATTTTACGTCCGCTTTTCCCTGCTCGCAAGGGTGGGACGATATATATATATATATGTATGTGTGAATGAATGTAAAAAGTAAACAAATAACAAAGTCATTGAAGAAATATATTAGTTTAACACTTGAAATAACAGGGAAAGATTAAAGTTTTAGCAAAAAATTTCTACTTTCACCCAAAAGCAGGATCTTCTTAATATCCTGCTTTAGGTTGGAAGTAGAAATTGTTTGCTTAAACTTTTAATCTGTGCTAATAAAAAATATTTGTTCTATGGGTTTATATATACAATGCTTGAATACGTGTGGCTTTGTGGTTAGGGTGTTCAGTTCACAATCATAAGGTCATGAGTTCGATTCTTGGCAACACATTTTGTCCTTGAGCAAGATACTTTATTTCGCATTGCTCAAGTCCACTCAGCTGGCAAAAATGAGTTGTGCCTGTAATTCAAAGGGCCAGCCTTGTCACATTGAATCTCCCTGAGAATTACGTTAAGGGGACAAGTGTGTGGAATACTTGGCCACTTGCACGTTAATATCACAAGCAGGCTGTTCCATTGATCATATTAACTGGAACACTCATCGTCGTAACCAACAGAGTTTCAGTATATATACAACCCTTATCGAGTCCTCTCTGGATTTTGGTCTTTGTATTTATTATTACTACTATATATATAACATACTATATAATTTTGATAGGTTTTGGCCAGTATTGGCCCAGGCCACATCTAACTTAACCCTTTAGCATTTACATTACTCTATATTTACTATTGTAGTTTCACAGTAAACACTTTATTTCACATAATTATCTCACATAATATCAAATCTACGAGATTTTGATAGTATTTATTTTGAGAAGAATACCTTAACATGAGTATGAGCAGCCATTTACGGCTGGTTTGAACAGAAAGAGGTGAGAGAATTCTGGCAGGATATGGCCGGTTTAAATGCTAAAGTTGTTAAGAGCACCACCTGGCCATTCCAGGAGAGTTATTGTTGCTACAGAAATATTTGGGATTTCTTGGAGAAATTTGTCTGGGGACCTTTTGAATTTTATGTGGTCTTTTACTGTCAATGGAATTTGGTATGATATTAACCCTTTAGCATTTACATAACTCTATATTTACTATTGTATTTTCGCAGTAAAGGCTTTACTTCACAATATCAATTCTGCTAGATTGACCACCTATATATATGTGTGTGTATGTATAAATATGTGCATATATATATATATATATGCATAATGTGTGTATATATATAGAGAGAGAGAGAGACAGATATGATGATGATCATCATCATTTTTCTGCCGTTTTTCCACGCTTGCATATGAGTTGGACGGGACCTTTTCAGCACAGCATCTCTCCACTCCTCACATTCCTTTGTCATGTCCTCTGTGAGTCTCAGTGATTTGAGATCACCCCTCACCCTAGGTATTCCATGGTCTACCACTTTTACAGCTTCCTTCCATTTCTTCACACAATGATCATCATCTATGTCATCACCAATGCAGTCCTTTCTCTTACACATCACTTCGGATTTTGCTTAAACCCAGTTTCTCCCTCAGTTCATCCTGGCTCTGCCATTCTCTCACATATTGCACATCCAATGAAGCATGTGTGCTTCATTTTTCACCAGCCTAAACATGTCCTCTGCAATCACTGCCCATGTTTCATTACCATGCAGCATCACACTTCATACACAGGCGTCATACAGCCATCCTGTATATATATATGTATGTGTTTTCTTCTCTGTTTTTACTTTGCTTGTTTCCTTAAATGTTACTATCATTCAATTGGTATACATCTATTACACAATTTACACCTGAAGATGTCACCGGGTTCTTACACAACCTGGCCACTGAAATGTGCAGTGTTTGCAGGAATAAATAATTAAGGAAATTCAACGCATTTGGCCTCCTGTCATTTCACTTTATAATATTTGTGTGTGTATATATATATATATATATATATATATATGTACATATACACATACATTCGCACTAGAAACACACCTGTAATGCAATTTTTCAACTGCTTGTTAGAAGTAAATGACAAGCTTCTGTTACCTAGGTAACCTAATCAGCAGTGGTAGGTGAGTAGGTGTCGGTATTACAAATGCAGAGTAAGGAGGATGGGGGAAAGGAAGGGAGTTTCAGTGGAAAGTGTTCCAGAAAGAGTGGTGTGAGAGGTGGAGCTGGCTGGACTGTTGATAACAAAGGGTAAGGTGTCAATCTCTTGGATTTAAGGGCATAATTATACGACCAATTGTGTACAAGGTGCTATATTTACATTCACATGAGATAAGACATGGACACTGTATACAGAGGATTCACAAAAACCTGAAACAAAGTTGCTCAAATTTGGCTACAAGTAGCAGTTAAATTCGGTTTTTCCTCAAGCACACCTTTCAGAGGATCCTATCAGAAACAACCATCTCCAATTGATCTGGCTGGATACCCAAGCGAGACCAAACAAGCTCATGGATGTTATTCAACCATCGTGCTCATGCTCTATTTGGGGTCAATACAATTGACCAAATCCCTTCAAAGTGGTGCCCCAGAATGGCAGTCTAATGACTAAAGCCAACAAAGGAATAGCTTATTTATAAACAGCGTTCAAAGGCTAATTAAAGACGGTGAAAAAGAAAGAAATGTGTTACTGAAACCAGTAAAAGAATACAAGAATACTCTGGTTGTGTATTTGTTTTGCAAGATTCTGGAGGTGAAATCATGTATTCAAACAGGTATGTGTTTTTATTGGTAGTATGACCTCCCAAAGTTTAACAATAAGAAAATATATAAGTATAAAGAATGTGGTCAAGCACAGATGTGCTCTAAAGATAGCTTATAAAATAGGGTGAAGACTCTTAAAAGACACCCATTGACAACTTCTTTTTCTATCTTTTAAGGGTCTTCATCCTATTTTATAAGCTATTTTTAAAGCACTTCTGCATTTAAACATATTCTTTATACCTAATATATATATCATCATCGTTTTACTTCCATTCTTTCACATGGGTTTGACGAGTTGTCCTGTTGTGTGGGGAGTGCCAGGTCAGGTGACTGTGTCTTGCTCATACAGAACTGGTTTTGGCTTGGTTTCTACAGTTGGATGCCCTTCCTAACACAAACCTCATTTACAATGAGTACTGGGTGCTTTTTACCGTGGCACCTACATGACCACATTACAGTGGGAAGGGGCGGGGGCATACTGTCTATATGCTTCAGCTTTGGCTTGTACTCGTGGGAAGTTGGATCTTCTGTATTACTATATATATTATATATTTAATTAGCGAACTAGACATATGTTAATATTGTCTAGGGTCCTGAAACCTTTGGTAATGGAGTAGTTATATTGTGTTGTTTACTTTCTAATTAAATAGCTCTGTATTATACATAGAACACTCTTTTTTCCTTTGCTTTTTCTTCGGAAATACTTAACATATATATATAGCCAAAAATTTGGCTTCATACATTGTTTGAATATGCCTTTGCAGTTTTGTCTGCAGAGTGCAGCCTAAACACTGCCCTACCCTAGACATAGAGCCTATCACAGTCGACTCTTCCCCCTCCCTTTCTTCTGTGGCCTCTTCATCCAAGTTTTTTCCCTCCTTTTCTTATTTATGGCATTTATAACCCTTTCTCCTACTTTCCTATAGTCAAATCTACCCTTCTGTACTGCTTGCCTCTCTGGACATTGCTTGGTTTTGTTTTTATCCTTTTTCTTTCATATTTCCACCAATATTTGTAATGTTATTTATCCAATAAGAGAGTAATTTATGATATATAAACAAGGATGTTTAATGGTTAATTAAGCAAGCTTAAGAAGAAACAAATTTATGGCTTTAGCAAGTACAAGAACAAGAGATTATATATAATCAGGGGTGTTTTATGGGTAATTAAAATAGCTGACGAGGACAGGAATATATGGCTAGACAAGTTAGAGAATAGTTTAGAGTATATAAACTGGTGTGTGTTTATGGCTAATTAAAATAGCTGAAGAAGAAAGAAATCTATGACTGATAGATTATTGGTCAAACGGTACACAAGATTTACTGATAATATATCACAGCTAATGACTGAACATAAGAAGAGATACTTGAACATAAGTTAGCAACAGTTCATTTGACAGTTGTCAGGCTAGTTTGTCAGAAATGATATATATGTGTGTGTATATATATGTATATATGTGCATGTGTATGTGCATGTATGTCCTGGGTTCAATCGGGGGTTACCACAGTAAGGTTCTCAAAACTTTAGTTGAGTGTATACAACAATTTTAATATAGAAAGCACTTTCCTGATGATTTCCTTTGAATGAAACAGTTCTAGTCCTATAGAAGCCATATATATATATATATATATATGAGGGTCGGCTGAAAGGTTCATAGGCTGACCAAGATACTCATGGAATGACCAGATGAGGTTTATTTTTCAATATAGTCCTTGGAAAGAAGCAATGCAGTTATTAAAAAAAAAAGAGTTGAAATTAACACATGCAAGATTTCACAACTCTAGCATCACTCCTTCATAATCAGCCTATGAACTTTTCAATGCTATTATGCAGTAAAGATGTTTAGTGATTTTTTTTTTTTCATAGAAAGTATTATATATTTAATTTAATTGTCAATCCAATTGTAAATCAAGCCCAAAATACATCGAATGAACACATATAAAATAGACATTGAATAGTGATGAAGATGATGATGGCATATGTCAGGGTGTCTCAAAAAATGTATACACACTTTCATTACCTGTACAGGCAATATTTATTATTAGAATGCACAGCCTTTCCCAAAAATAAAATGATCTACAGACATAATTCAATTGTATGTAAACACACAAAAATGTTTACATAATTTGAATTATGCATATGAAACTATTTTATTGCATCTTTTAAAGATTTTGTTGTGTAGACATTTTTGGGGACACCCTGTATATATATATTTGTGTGTGTAAATAGGCAATGACATGTTGCTGTTGCTTGAGGGAAGGGGGAACACATATATCCAGTCAATGTGTTTAATGTGGTTGATTTATTCACTGACAGCTTCTTTACATTTCATTTCATATGGTAAATTTATGTCATTTATAGTTGAAGTAGTTTATAGAGCCACTTGGATTACACTGGCTTAGGTTGTTGGTTCCTGTTTGGCAAAGTTTTCACTTCATAGTCACACTGACCCCACCCCTATCCCTGTATACAGGGTGGACCTGAACCCTTTAACATTTACATTATTCTATATTTACTATTGTATTTTCGCAGTAAAGGCTTTATCTCACATAATATTGAATCTTAGAGATTTTGAGTACAATACCCTGTCAGTATAAGCAGCCGGTTACGGCCGGTTTGAACAGAAAGAAGTGAGAGAATTCTGGCTGGATATGGCCGGTTTAAATGCTAAAGGGTTAAGTCGCATACCAAAATGTCAACTATTGGATTCAATAGTGAATACGGCCCTTTATGGTCTGAATTCAAATCCCGCCAAGGTTAACATTGCCTTTCATCTTTACGGGGTCAATAAAATAAAGCACCAGTAATGCACTGGGATAATTGCTGGCCTTGTGCCAAAAGTAGAAACAATTATTAGTACTGTACTAATAATAAATAAAAAAATATAAATATATATATTTGTGCGTGTGTGGGTCCAGTTGGCAATGTGGCATTTGGCGTTACACCATAGTCGGTATCCTTAAGAAGCATAATAACAGTAATTGTTTCTACTTTAGGCACAAGGCCAGTAATTTTGAAGGGGGAGGGGAAAGTCGATTAAATCGACCCCAGTGCATGAAAGGTTAAGCTAACCTCAGCAGGATTTGAACTCAGAACGTAAAGGGCTGTAACTATGCCACAAAGCGTGGTGTCTGACACTCTCCCAATACTGCTAATCCACCATAATAATAATTGTTTCTACTTTTGGCACAAGGCCAGCAATTACCCAGTGCATTACTGGTGCTTTATTTTATTAACCCTGTAAAGATGAAAGGCAAAGTTAACCTTGAACAAAATAGCATCATTATGTTTATTCATATCCTTAAGAAGCATAATAACAGTAATTTGTGGATTGGCAGTATCGCTCGAGAGTCGGACGCCATGCTTTCCAGCATAGTTACGTCCCTTTACGATCTAAGTTCATATCCCGCCGACTTTCCCTTTCATCCTTACGTGGTCGATAAAATAAAGTACCAGTAACGCACTGAGTAATTGCTGGCCTTGTGCCTAAAGTAGAAACAATTATGTTTATTCACATGATTGTTCATTTCAAAGTACAATCAGTATCACTTGTCCTGACTCTGGTATCAATAGCTCATCAAATTTGTGGTTTCCACACACAAAATAAACATATCATCATCATTTTTACGTCAACTTTTCCATGATGGCATGGGTTAGACAAGACTTTTTGAGGCAATGTTTTACAGCTTGGTGACCTTCTGTGTTGGCCCACAAGGCTAACCCATACTTTGGCAAGGAAAATGGCCTTAAAACAATTTTTTATTGTTGTCATAGTATGTTCTTTAAGTTGATAACATTTGACACCATGAAAAAATATGGCAAACAATAATTTATTTATCTTAAATAATAATAAAGATATATATATATATATATATATATATATAAATATAAATATATATATCATCATCATCATCATTTTTTAAAAGCAGACATAAAATGATGGTGATGATGATATACATATACAAGGTGGTATCAAAATGTTTCTGGACTAGTTCTGTAGCGCGCCAATAGATATCAACTAGCAGTAACCATCATGCACCACTGTGCCAAATGACGTCGCTGTATTCACTTCGCAAGTTGTGAAATTTGTGTTTTTGTGATCACATGTATGCTGTATCCTGTGATTTTGTCATGAACAGGAAGATGGAACAAAGAGCCAACGTGAAATTTTACATTCAACTTGGGAAGTCTATTACAGAGACATTGAGCATGCTTCGGCAAGCTTACGTTGACGAGGCAATGGGTCGTACATAATGTTTGAGTGGCACAAGCGCTTCAAATACAGAAGAACGTCCCTGAAAGATGATGAGCGATCTGAAAGATCTGCCATGAGCGTCACCCCTGGAAATGTGGAAAACATTAATCAGTTTATGCATGAGGATCGTCGGAGGACAATCAACGATATTGCTGATGTTGGTCTGTTGAATGGGTCCGTGCAGACAATCCTAATATCTGAATTGAACATGTGGCGCATCGCTACCGAGTTTGTCCCCCGCTTGCTAACCACTAAACAGAAAGAACATTGCATCAAAGTCTGTCAAGATCTCCATCAGTGTGCTGCCAATGACCCATCCTTATGTGAAGGATCCTCTCTGGTGACAAGAGTTGGGTTTATGGGTACGACCTTGAGATGAAGCAGCAATCGACACAGGAAAAGTCCTTCATCTCCACGACCAAAGAAGGCATGACAGAGCCGCAGCTCAATCAAGAGCAATCTCATGGTGTTTTTTGTCATTCGCGGTATTGTGCATTGAGGATTTGTCCCCCAGGGCCAGACCATCAATCAAGAATTCTACTGCAACATTTTGAGGCTTTTGAGGAAGGACGTTTGGCGAAAGCGACCGGATCTGTGGAGCATGAAGAATTGGATTCTTCACAATGACAATGTAGTCTGTCTCTGAGCTCTCTTTACTCATAAGTTTCTCACCAAAAGCAACATTGTTCTGCACTTGCCCTATTCGTCAGATTTAGCCCCTTGCAAACTTCCATCTCTGGTCGCCGTTTTAACACCATTGCTGAGATCCAGAACAAATCACAGAAGGTCCTCAACTCACTAACAGAAAACGACTTCCAGGCCAGATTCCAAAAGTGGCAGGAATGCTAGGACCAGTGTATTGCTGTGCAGGGTGGCTATTTCGAAGATGATGTTAAAACTTAGGTAAATATATCAGTTTTTTTTAACATAACTAGTCTGGGAACTTTTTGATACCTTACCACCTCATATATAAATATATATCATCACGAGGAACTTATACTGGCGGCAATTTGATCAATCTTAAATTCATTCCGTAAATTCCTGCGTGCATTTGTGATTTTATTTCCTACTGTTACCCGAAAAGTCCGAGAATCCATCATTTTTATGTTCTTCTTATCAGAGAACTCCGCCAAAAACTCTGCAAATAAAAAAAAATGTTCTTTTAATTTTTTTATTCAATTAATAAACAATTCATGCTATTGCCTAAAACAAAATGAAATCAATAAAATTAGAATTTATACCATATTTACAGTGTGTGTGTGTATATATATAATATATATAAATAGTCGTTTAGGAAGCCTCAACAATGCAAATGGGTAAATCTCCGAGTAACAGAATCAGGTGGTAATGAGAGAGAAATGTAAGATTTATATATATATATGTATACAAACAACTCTGTAGTTCGATTAGAATCTTTGACAGAACCTTATGCAATGAAAGCCTACCACAAAAGCCATAGCTCTCACTGCATAAAAGAGGAAAAAACAGATAGACAAAACTGGTTAGCCTTGGTTGGTTGGCTGTCTGGGAGCAGGATCACTCTAATTTCAAAACCGGGGTAGATGGGACTTGTTAGTCATCTGGATAACCTTTCAAATAGCCAACAGCTTCATTTTTGTGAGCTGTAGCTCAGTAAACAGCTTCCGAGTAATGATCGGACAAGGATTTGGGACCCACAACATCACTTTTTTCCCAATGAAAATTATGGACATACAGGATCATGTAGATTAACATTGGTGCTATTGTCCATGGTCCCCAACCCTCAGCAATGAGGATGGAAAGAGACCAGATATATACAATATAATGATTTCTACTATAGGCACAAGACCAGCAATTTGAAAGGAAGGGGAAAGTCGATTAAATTGACCCCAGTGCATAACTGGTGCTTTATTTTATCGACCCTGTAAGGATGAAAGGCAAAGCTAACCTCGGCAGGATTTGAACTCAGAACGTAAAGGGCCGTAACTCTCTGCCACGAGAGGTTGTCCAACGCTCTACCGATACTGCCAATCCACTTGGTGTATCTCAAGTAATGCAACAAGGCCCAGAGACTGTAGCCACATGACCGTTCCCGGTAACTATACTAACACTAATCTTAACTCTAACCTCTACCTTCATCTAAACAAACAATAAAACACAGAATGTATACAGTTTTAAACAAGTTTTAGCTCATTTATTGTATTTTATTATATTCTAGCCTCCCCCTCTCAGCTTCCTTTTACTTACTCTTTTTATCTAGCCCTGAACTGCATGCACTACAAAAAAATTACACAACCTGCTATAGATATATACAATGTCTGTAGATAGCTTTCTTTTAGAAAGAAAACTGTTTCTGAAAACAGAAATATTTAAAAATAATTTACCTTTGATGGCATTTAATTTTTTCCTGTCAAGGGGTGTGTGTTGTTTATCTTTCTGTGTCCGTAGGCCTAACCCACTGGCAGCCACCAATTCATCACGGGTGAACATAGCATCAACTAACTGTAAACCAATGGAGAAGAAACTTAAAATAGCAAGACACAACTGTTTTACATTGTTAAACATCAGCTTGTCAAAGAAGTATCTACTACATTGCTGTCAGATCTTTCATAAGAAATTACAGTTGTTCCTCTTCTTCATCACTTATGTAAACATCGTTCACTCTGATCAACCAACAAGATTCCAGACCTCATTTGCTTGCCGAGTGGGGTGGACCTTGTCAAATTGGACCAAGGAAACAATGGCTCCATTGGCCTTTCCATTGCTGATACTATCTACCAGTCGCAACTCCTGGTAGAAAGTAGAAAGAGCAACGTGAAAATAAAGTGTCTTGCTCAAGGACACAATGCATCACACAGTAGGAGAATTGAATTCACAACCTCACGATTGTGAATCCAACTCTCTAACCACTAAACCACATGCCTTCACTATATAAACATAAAAGAACTAAGTTTATTTAATCAACAAGAAAATATATTTATCTATCTATATATAAATATATAAGTGAAAAAACAATAATAAAATGCCACGACCAAGTCTTTTTTTTAGTTGGGATATTGTATGGCTGTTAACTTTTGTGATTTATTGAACAATCCTATATACTGTGAAAAGTCTATCAAACAGCAGCAGTCCTTCTCTACTTGAACTGCCTCTTTTAATGCTTATGGTTTAGCTGACCTTATACAAGTTGTATAAGGAAGTTTCTCGGGTGTTTTAATTATATGGTCTCCTCCAGTCCTATTACATTTTTGTTGTTACAGCTCACACCTATGCAAATTTTGATGACCTCTGATAAGATTGAACCACATGGGAGATTTCTCAGGTATTTTAATAAAATCCCGAAAAGCATTTTCTTCAATGACACAAGCAACTTGGTCCAGGAATCGAATATACAACTGTATGATCATGTGTGTCTAATACCCTAACACATTTGTTCCCCAAGTGGGATCTACAAACAAGTGTCTGGGTCCATGAAAAAAAGTAGAGGATTTTATTTATATTACAACCATATAACAGTATGACTTTAGGGTTCCTCCAAAAGTTTCTGAACCAAAAAGGATTCTGCATTTGAAAAAGTTTGGGAAACCCTGCCCTAACAACTAGGCCATGCACCTTCACTTTTAGCCTACCTTGTGTGAGACTGTCCCTCATTTGAGATTTCTTGGATGTTTTAACTCTTGATATCCAACTGGCAGAAACTGGTTCTGGTTCTATGAAACAAAACCACCCATTTTAAAGGGTTTGTATTTGTATTGTAATCAATCTTGCAACATAATTTTAAGAACTATATGTTAAGTTACTATCATTGCAATAAAATAATGAATAATTTTAGTAAATCTTTCAATTTCTTCATTAACCCCTTTGATATCAAGATGGCAAAAACTAGCTGTCTCGTTTTGTGAAAGAAAACCAGCCACTTTAAAGTGTTAACAATTGGGGGCACAGTCTTATAATGATAATAATGATGGTGTTTATAAAATGACTGACCTTGTTTAAAAGATACTTCATTTTATCTCCAAGTCGTTCATTTGTAGCTCGAAGAATTGCTTTTAACTTCATATAATTGATTGGCAAAGACTTTGTCATGGCAGCTCCCTAGATGTGGAAATAGAAGAACCAATAGTACATGTGTATGTTGGACAAAGCACATCTCTAAAATTGTCAAGAAGGCTGAGGGTGTCTTTGCATCACTCAGCAAGACCTTTGTTACCCGCTCTCCAGCCATCTATTTAAAGCTGTATACAGCTATGGTACAACCACACTTGGAATTCGCATCATCAGTCTGGAACCCCTATCTTGCTCAGAACATTGACCTCCTGGAAACTGTTCAGAGACATGCAAGCAAGCGCATACCCTCCATCATACTCTGAACACCTTGCTTCCCTGGGCATGGATTCATTGAAGCTCCGACGTCTGGCAATGGACTTAGTAAACACCCACAAAGTTATTAACCATCTCGCCAACAACAACCCTGAGCACCTTTTTGATCTCCATGTGTCTAACATATGTGGCCATGCCTACAAAGTCAGAAAACAGCACAGCTCCCATGACTTTCGTAAACATTTTTTCACGCTTAGAGTTGCTGAAGCATGGAACAAACTGCCTGCGTCAGTTGTTATCTGCCGAGACACTGCATCCTTTAAAACCCTCATGCTTCCAGAAATTCGCCAAAACTACACCTGATGTCCTCCTTCCATACACACGTGTATATCATGACTCATGCAGTTCATTTTCCTGGCGTTTGTACATTACCCTATGTACTATACATACACTTTTGATGAGTTGTAGTGCACCTGAGCACTGTACACAATATTTTCATTATTATCATTATTATATAGGAAAATGTATGACCCCGACGGCAGAGCGCAAGCCGTTTCGACGGCTATTTTAGTCCAGAAATAGCCGTCGTGGTCATACATTTTCCTATTACCCACTCTACTACCCTAAGTATTGAGTACTCTGGTGCGTTATGGTCCATCTGGTTCCTTACCACAACTCCTTCATTATATATATATATAAAAATATATGTGCATGTATATATATATATATATATATATATTGTATATATATATATATATTATACAGTGTACCCCCGACATTCAGTCCTAGTTATTCACGGAATTTTCCTTAGAACCAAACTAATAATTGTTCGTGGAAACCGCCACATATTCACGGAATCGTAAATATCTTCTGCAATATTTTTAATGGTTTTCTTTTTGTGGCAATATATTTTTAACAGTAAATTATTAATAACGATATACCATATTTGCCGGTCTATTGGACGCATAAGACGCTCCCTCTTTTTTTTTTTAATATAATTTACGTTATATTTTGATGTTTATAGACATTTTATGGACTACAACCAATATTCGTGGTTTTTCGTTCATAGCGTGTGCTCTAAGAACGTAATACCCGCGAATACCAGGGGATAATTGTGTGTGTGTATATATATATATATATATACACACACATACACATACACGTATGCTGGGCAGTGTTTGTGTCCGTGTGTGTTTGTCTATGCCCTGTAAAACTAGCAGTTCGACAAAAAGAGATCAATAAATATGCACCCAACTTGAAAAAATAAAATTTATTAAAATCCCCATGCTCCAGCGTGGCAGCAATCTAATGGATGATATTAAAAGAAATTAATAATTACGCAATAATTATTTTTCTAAAATGACGGCTATAGTTCAAATAGAATGTACATAAATTATCTCCCCTGAACCAGCTTCTAATTGAAAAATACAAGACTGAAGTGTGAGCCACCGAACAGTGTAACAAAGATTAGATGACTCAGTTTAAAGATGTTTAATAGGCACCATAGGGATATTGAGTTCATCCCTTGATTGTTTTGATAGTTGATGCAGGAGGAGGTTGGTAATATTAAACAATTTAGCGCCTTGAAAAATAGTGACGAAATTCATTAATTATATCACCGTTTCGAATAAATTAACAAAACACATGAAACCACATTAGCAAGACATTCTTTAAAAGTATAAAATCAACTCTGACTTCATCACATTTAACATTAAAGGTCTTTATTTTAGTTTATTGCAAAATTTCACAATGACCTGTCCACTAGTAAAGATAATATACAGATTTGAATTAACAAACCTATTTTTAGACACTTTGGCTAAATTATTACAGGAAGTTAAGAGTATATATCATCATCATCACCATCGTTTAACATCCACTTTCTACACTAGCAAGGGTTAGATGGGATGTCCCATTTGAGGCAAGTTGGGTCAGATAACCATGTCTTACCCATATAGAACTGTTTCTAACTAGATTTCTATGGCTGGATGCCCTTCCTATGTATATATATAAGGTTTACGAAAATTGTTGGTATTATTTCATTGATCTCCAGCCATAACTCACCCACTCAATGAATCTATAAGATTGCTTCCTGTTGTTCAGGATGCAAACATTTTTAGTTAATAGCAAGTGCAGTGGGTCTGTGTTTTGGTGCAGAGACTTTATATGTCTATATATTTATTTATTCTTTAATTTCTCTGTAGATTTAGCTGGCTTCCTATGGTTGCATCACAAAGATGGTTTCTCTAATATTTTAATAATAGGAGTCCCCAAACTTAGCATGCTATTATTACAGCTCACACCTCTGCATGTTTAGCTAACCCTCTACAACGTAAAGCTTTTATGAGTTGCTTCTTATGACAGCCAGGTATACAGCTTACCTATTCTAAAAATTGTTGGTATTGTTGTTGTTACAGCTCACACCTCTGCAGGTTTCGCTGGCCGAGGTTGCATCTCATAGGAGGTTTCTTGGGTATTTTAATGATAAGAACCCCCAGTCCTATCATGTTGTTACAGCTCACACATATGCAAGTTTAACCTGCCTCCAATGAGAATGCATCTCATAAGAGGTTTCTTGGGTATTTTAATGCTCGGTGCTCCCAGTTCTATCATGTTGTTAAAGCTCACACTTATACAGATTTAGCTAGTCTCCAACAAGGCTGCAGCTCATAGGAGATTTCTTAGGTATTTTAATGATAGGGCCACCAGTCCTATCATGTTACAGCTCACACCTATGCAGGTTTAGCTGGCCTCCTACAAGATCGCACCTCAAAGAAAATTCCTCAGGCGTTTTAATGATCAAGGGTCTTATGATGAAAAGCAAACTTTTTAAGCCGCTCTGCCATGCCTGCATCTTCTTATAAAATACAAAATATAAATAGCAAATATTGAAAACTGACCTTAACTGACAAAGGCTGTAGATTCATGACTGTGTCTGAAGGAGATAAGGGTAGAGGAAGGCCTGTTGGTGGGGATGGAGCAGTCACCGGTGATGGTAATGATGGCAAGGATGGTAGTGAAGGCGGAGGAGGTGGTGGTGGTGGTTGTGGTACTGGTTGGGCTACTGGCAAGGACGGTATATAACTGCTAGTTGTGTCTTCCATGATGATTTCAGCATTCTCTCGTTGACTTTTGATGGCTATTAGAACACTTTCTAACCACTTGCTTACCACAGTCCGCTCTTGATCAGAGTTTGGCATCAACAATTCTACACAAATTTAGAAGAAAATATAACTATAGTTACCAACATGAAAATACTTTGTGAAGAGACAATGTAGAGCTTGAGCGGGCTTTTTAGTCATGTTGAGGACATGACACCCTCTCTAAGTGCTGGTGCCTTGATAAAATGCTCCCAGTACACTCTGTAAATTGATTAATGATCAGAGACAATATAGGGTAGAGGACCTTGCTAAGTACATGATAACCTTGGTGTCACAATAAAATGCACCCAGTACACTCTGTAAAGTGGTTGGTGATCAAACGAAGTCAATATAGTGTAGAGATGCCTCTTCAATCTTGCTAAGTAGTGTTGGTGCCATGATAAAATGTACCCAGTACACTCTGTAAAGTGGTTGGTGATCAAACAGTAATAGTATAGAGTAGAGTGGCCTCTTGAGTCTTGCCAAGTAAATGATAACCTCTCCAGTGCTGGTACCATGATCAAATGGAAAAAATATATGATAGAGAGTACTCTTCATCTTGCTGAGCACATGACAACCTCTCTAGTGCTAACCTCTTAAATGGTTGGCATTAGAGAGAGCATCCAGCTGAAGAAACCTTGCTCACAGGACACCATGGCCCAACTGTCATAGAGAGGCTTGTTGGCTCGGGGGGCTCGCCTACCTGCAAAAGTTCAATTGGTGAAAAGGGAGATAATCAAGTTATTTTTAAGTTTGGAGACAAAGGGAGATAATCTGATACTTTATTAAATAGTGCTCAAGATTCTCTGACTATATGGTAGAGTCCCGTAAGTCCTGGTGGACATACGGCGTTTCTGGGCATTTTAAGCCTGGCGGAGCCCATCCCCCTCCAGGTCTGAGTACAGCATATTTATTCAAGTGAAGGATAGAAAATGAGAAAGAGATATAGAGTAAGGATCGACCTCAGTACTGGACTGGTACTTTTTTTTATCAACCTTGAAAGGATGAAGGCAAAGTTGACCTCCTCAGGATTTGAATTCAGTTGGAAAAAATACCACAAAGCACTCTACCCGACGTTCTAACGACTTTGCCAATTCGCCATTCTCTGATATATATATAGTGTAATAAATAGATCTGTATCGTTTTTACAGCAGGATGCCTTACCTATTGCCAACCACCTTACTAGGTGCGTTCTTTGTGGAACCAACACTAGAGAGGTTGGCGGTCATTAGCTCAAATGTGGACCCTGCTCTACCCTACGTACTGGGAGGATGACAAGTATGATGTCATAGGTGTATGATGAGGTGTGTCAAGATTTTAGACAGAGATAGTGGTGTGAGAATAGCTACTAAGGAGTGAAGAATAAATATGATAGGCCTGAACAGTAATGGTGAGAAATAGCTACTAAGGAGCATAGATGGAGTGTACAGGAGACTAAGATAGCTACTGAGTGCTATTGGAAGGGAAGGAAGGGCACATTTATACTGGTAGGTGGGTCTTCTTTATTACAGCATGTTGCTGCGAGGCAGTGCATTAGGGAAAATGATGATGATGATATATCTATCTATATATTTATGAGATTATAGTGTAGTAATTCACTATTTTCATTGGTAAGATGAGATAAGCCAGATGCATTTTACTGTCCTCTGTTCTTCAGGAGCCAAAAAGAGTAGTTCAGTTTCTCCGCAAATGGATACGATATTCTACCTGCATTGAAACGTTCGTAGAGATGTAGGAATCTTTATATAAATGTCTGTGATTCTGTCACAATGCGTAAAGAGAGAGAGAGTAGTATAACTACCTCATACTACTCCTCTCTCTTTACATCTGCTGCTGCGTGAATGTATGTGTGTGTAAAAGGATGGAAGGGGAAGCATGTCTGTGTTAGCACGTTTATAATTATACACTCATACATATAAATGTATGCAAATACACACACATACGCATCAGCGTATGGAAAAAAATTCTAGTAAATAATAATTTCGTATCTTTGGGTTTCTTAAAATTTTGAATATATATATATATATTGGTTTCTTATATAGAGGCACAAGGCCAGTGATTTTGGGGGAGGGGAAAGTCGATTAAATCGACTCCGGTGCGTGACTGGTACTTTATTTTATCGACCCCGTGAGGATGAATGGCAAAGTTAACCTCGGCGGGATTTGAAATCAGATTATAAAGGGCCGTAACTCTTTGCTGCAAAGCATGGCGTCCGACTCTCTACCAATACTGCCAATCCACCGCTCTATATTTGAAACAGAAAACAAAAAAACAACAAAACGAAGCGGCAGTTTCAATAAGTGTTAATATTAGTTTCAGGCATAAGCCCTTCATCTGGAGAAGAGTGGGAAGGAAAAGAGTTCTGAGGATGTGAGAGGGGGAGTGATGGAAAGACATTAAAAGAGGGAAAGAAAAAAAGGGAGCAAAAAAATTTTTTTAGAGGGTAAAAAAATTAAAATGAAACAAGTGGTGAAAGGGTGTGAGACGTGCAGGGGTGGATAGAGAGGGGATATTAGCAGTTATCCAACCTGTTTATCCTGATAACCCATCTAACCCATGCAAGCATGGAAAATGGGCATAGAACAATGAGAATGATGATGATATATATATATATATGTGAGTATGTATATATACATATACTGTATCACTTAAAAATGTATATGTACACTATCTCCCTGCATGTTATAAGAAACGACTAAAGTCCTGTGCAACCCATGCCAGCATGGGAAAGTTGACGTAAAAACGATGATGATTGTGATGATATATTTACCACACCAGTCACAGCATTTGCCTTGCAGTTGTTGCAGTTGTTCCAGAGCTTTCTTCAGTGTTTGATTCTCTTCCTCTAAACATTTGATTTTCTTCTTTAAATTCTCTTTGTCATCGTCATCCTCTGTTTTTATATACATCACTTGAGCTTCCGACATTAATCTGTTCAAAGAGATAAACAATGCCTAGTATATTAGGTTTGTTTAGATTAAATATTAAAATAAGTATAAGAATATATTGTAGAGTAAACCATGCACACTTGACTCTTGATGGAGTCGTAGGGACGACATCATGACAAATGCAACTTTCCCTCTTCCTCGGGGAGCAACATGTAGCCCCTCGTTCTTGCCTCCTCTTTTTGGTCAAGAACACAACAAACGCCCTAATGTCGAAAATGGTAGCACTGGTACCACAATAAAATGCACTCAGCCTACACTATAAAATGGTAGTGCCGGTGCCACAACAAATGCACCCAGGCCAATCTATGAAATGGTAATGCTGGTGCCACAATAAAATACACTCATCCCACCCTGCTTCCAGAAATGGGACTTGTACTTTATTTATCGACCTCGACAGGATTTGAACACAGAATGCAAATGGTGGTGGTTGGGGGGGGGGGGGGGTATTGTAAAGTATTCTATCCGAAGTTCTAGCTACTGATACTTCACCGCCTGAACAGTAATGGCTAAAACAAAACTGTGAAATAAAACCATTAATTCGGCGTGTGTATCTGCGCTTATGTACTGTAATTCGGCGGTTGGATAAAATGAGATTGATAAATTATGTACTAGACTTGAAAAAAAAAATTTTTTTAAGGATCTAGGGTTAATATGATCGATTAAATCTATTTAAAGCGGGGCTCCAGCATGGCCACATTCTCATGACTGAAACCAGTATAAGAATAAGATATTTTTTTAATCAGCCATTTTGAACAATGACCTAAATTTAAAATGGCGACTGCTATAGAATCGCTGTTTTTTTTCTTATAACCGTCTTTATTTTACAATCAATCTTGTGTTTAATTGTTTTTCTTTTTATAATTGTAAATTAATTTCTTGAAGGAAAAAAATTAAATAAAACGAAAGAAATTGGGACAGGGGTTGAAATAAGGTAACTCTGGTTAATGTATTCATATCGACTGTCTTGACGAATGCTAAGCTAAACGAGGCAAACTATGTTCGGAATGCTAAAGAAGGCTAAAATCAAACATGGCAGACGATAGGAGTTTATTACATATATTGGTAGTAGTGATAGTGGTGGTGCTTTTTAATGGTAATGGTGGCGGAGGTAATTTTGGTAATGATAGTGGTGGTAGTTTTGGTTATGAGGGTGATGGTGGTGGTTTTGGTTGTGACGGTGATGTTTTTGGTAATGATGACGGTGGTGGTTTTGGTAATGATTGTGATGGTGACGGTGATGTTTTTGCTAATGATGGTGATGGTGGTTTTGGTAATGATGATGGTATCGATTGCGTTGATAGTGGTTGTGATGGTGGTTATTAAACGCATTAGTTGGTGTTGTCGATTCTGCTCTTCTATATTGCAAGCAGCAGTGATATGATATCAAACTGACTATCGTGTGTACACACATCCACATACATATATTCACATATATTTGTATATATATACGGTAAGCCTTCATTTTAAGATCAAACATTTCCGGTAATTTCCGTGAGTAAATATTACACCAGTCAGCTAGGATCGGCCACAACCGTAAAGAGAAAGAAGAGTGAAGAAAAAAAAAGTGAACGTTACTTCATTAAATTATCAGTTTATAATGCATGATAAAGTCTCGGTTATTTATGAAATAATAATAATTATTATTTCATAAATAACCGAGACTTTATCATGCATTATAAACTGATTATTTAATGAAGTAACGTTATTATTATTACAGTAATGCACTGGGTAATTGCTGGCCTTGTGCCTAAAGTAAAAACAATTATTATCAAAGAAAATTAAATGTGATTTCTTTATTAATCACTAAGGGTTTACAAAAAGAAAAAATTGAAGACAGCACAAGAATGTCTGTGATCTTAAAACGAAGGATTACCACATATATATGTGTGTATCTATCTCTCTCTCTCTCTCTCTCTATATATATATATATATATATATATATATATATATATATATATATACATACACATACATAAATAAATATGTATATAAATAAATATATATATATGTATAAATAAATATATATATATGTGGATATATATATATATATAAATAAATATATATGTATAAATAAATAAATATATGTATATATATAAAATAAAATATTGGCCTCTAGACATTTTCTTAGCATGAAGTTCTACCTACCTTGGAATGGCTGTTTTTCTGAAGTGCACAGCTAAACTGGAATTGCTAAGTTAGTAGTAGTAGTGTAGTTACAGTATAGTCTGTGTATGTGACCGACTATCTGTATGTGTGAGATAAACTGCTTCTTCCGGTAAACAAATGAAAGCCAAAGACTGCTTAGATGTCCTTGCTTGTGTTCGTTCTCTGTCCTCCTGTCAACTTATTCACTCGCCACAAACAACAAATCACAAATCATTTTTCTCGTTTTGTATTTTTCACACGCACCCTTCTTGATTGTTTCTACTTTTGGCACAAGGCCAGCAATTAGAAAGGAAAAGAAGAGTCCGTTAAATTGACACCAGTGTCTTACTGGTACTATATTTTATCGACCCAATCATAAAAATGGTTTCTAATTGTTTGTAATAGTAAAAACAATTTAATAAAAAAGGAAAAACATATTAGATGGAGAAAGAATGAATGTAAAGTATGAAAATATAATAAAATGGGAAAGGAAGGGAAAAGCAAGAGCTCTAGTGTCACAGAAGAATGATGAGGGTGATGGGCTTTGAAAGCATTCCCGTGGACAATGGCTGTCAACACCGGCTGAAACCCCCCCCCCCCACACACACACCACCTCATGGGGCTCCTTCCCCAGATGAGCCGCCGATGTTCCAATCTTGTGGAGGAGCTCGGTAGTACGGGGTCCAAGTAAGTATACCTGAGGTCTTGACGGCGACCGGGGTGAAAAGGAATCGACCAGACAATCCCCAGTATTTGTTTATCTTCCTTTCCTCTGCTTAGCGGGCCGAAGTAACACAGTTGGAGGCAGAGAACGTATCACATGAGGGATCTACCTTCTTCGAATGGGAAGAGGCTGATTCCACCAGAGCGCTTGTCATCTCTGCAGTCAAGGCCTGCTTACAAGGCCTGTAATTTGGGAGATGAGGAAGAAAAAATCTATTATATTAACCCTTTAGCATTTACGTTACTCTATATATACTATTGTATTTTTGTGGTAAAGGCTTTATCTCACATAATATCAAATCTATGAGATTTTGATGTTATTTATTTTGAGAACAATACCTTAACATCAGTATGAGCAGCCTGTTACAGCCGGTTTGAACAGAAAGAGGTGAGAGAATTCTGACCGGGTATGGCCAGTTTAAATGTTAAAGGGTTAACTCCAGGTTTCTTATATAGGCACAAGGCCAGTAATTTGGGGTAAGAGGAAAATCGATTATATCTACTCAGTATTTGACTGGTATTTCATTTTATTGTCCCAGAAGGACGAGAGGCAAAGTTGACTCCAGCCGGATTTGAATTGAAGAGTGTAAGACGACGGAATTAAATACCGCAAAACATTTTTGTCTAATATTTTAATAGTTCTTTCTGACATTTGCACAAGGCCAGCAACTTAAGAGAAAGAGGAAAATTGATTATATCAACCTCATTACATGATTGGTACTCTATTCAATCGACTCCCTGAAGAATGGATGGCAAAATTGACTTTCATCGGAATTGAGCTTAGAATGCAAAAACTTGCAACAAATGCCACAGAGCATTTTGTCTGACAAAAGTAAATCAGACAAAAAACCTACTCCTACTGAAGAAAAAACCCCCACCTCCTACCAGACAACCCCCCCCCCCCTCCAGATAAAACTCCCCACTCTTATTGGACAAAAATCAGACCTGTCAACTCTGCCAGTCCGACAGGGAGATCTCCCACCCCAAAGTGGGTGGGTGAGAGATGTCTTCTCTTGTAAAAATGGGAATAACTTTCATTATGTAAAATCTCCCCATTTTGCCTCATTTCTCCCTGTTTTGGGGCACTTTTTTCTCATGGTACTCCCCGTTTCGGTTTTTAGAGGTTGTCAGGTCTGAAAAATCCCTACCACTACCAAGCAACCCCCCACTCCCCCGATACCTACTAGACAAAAACCCACCTCAACCAAACAAAAATCCCCAGGTTTTATTTTCTAATACATGGCGTTATTGTCCAGTAGCAGGGTTTTTTTTTGTCCGCAAGGAGTAGATTTTTTTTGTCCAGTAGGAGTCAGGTTTTTATTGATGGCCCACGTTTTGTGTACCCTTACATACTAACACATCAGAAATATTTGGTTCCATTCTCCATTTCCATATGGCCATAATAAACTTTTACTAATTAATTAAGAGACATGGTATCTTACCTGAGCACCAGCCTATTAATTAATCAATTAGGTGAGATATCATTTTTACCTGAGTGTAAGACCATTCATTTATGGAAAGGGTTGTATTTAATCCAACTCTACATTCTGAGCTCAAATCCCACCAAGGTCAACTTTGCCTTTTATCTTTCCGAGGTCAACAAAATAAAATACCTCAATCAAGTACTGGGGTTGATTTAAGCAACTAAGCCTTTCCCCAAATTGCTGGCCTTGTGCCTAAATTAGAAACTAATTATTATATATATAATAAATTAGAAATTTATTATTAATTATATAAGCAATTATAAACTAATTATTAAATAAATTAGTAATTAATTTATTTATACCGTATACCTTTCTGCCAGATGATTGAACGTCTGACGTTCAATCATCTGGCAGGAAGGTATACGGTGCTGACGATAGCTAATAAGCTTGAAACTAGTATATCGTTCCTTTGTCAGTGTTGAACAAAAGGGCAACGATGGTTGCTAAACACTGTACGGCTTAATTCGGGATGTTTGTTTACAAACAAACCGAGCATTATAATAAATGTTCGGTGAATCCATACGTACATATATATATGTGTGTATGTATGTATATATATACATACTACTGTACGTCTGTATACATATATGTATGTACGTATACATACTTATATTTAAGTAACAGCCGTACTAAGAGTGAAAAATGAAATTTCGTTTCATTTTTTCCGTTTATATATATATATATATATATATATATATATATATATATATATATATACACAATGATATTAAATAAATGGAAACTATATTTATAAAACCATATTTATTTTATTATATATATTTCAAGGGTACCAAGACAACATTGGTACGCTTTCATCAGATAAAATACAAAGTTTGTTTTATAAATAGAGACATACCCATGAAAATCATACCTTATCGGTTGGAAATTCACTGGATAGGGCTGTTGAGTGCTCTAAATTAGTTATAAACATTTATATTTGTCGGACTTCCAACAAATTAAATACCCCTTCTACTTATATATATATATATATATATATATAACGAAGGAAGTGTGGTAAGGAACCAGGTGGACCATAACCTTTCTTATATATATATATATATATATATATATATATATATACACACACACAGGGTGTCCCCAAAAAATGTATACATACTTTGATTACCTGTACAGGCAATATTTATTAGAATACTTTGCTATTCATCCTTATGGGGTTGATAAAATAAAGCACCAATAATGTACTGGGGTCGATTTAATCGACTTTCTCCCACTCTTTCAAATTGCTTGCCTTGTGCTTAAAGTAGAAACTATTTATTAGAATGCTGTTGAAGTGTGTATGCATTTTTGGGGTACACACTGTATATAATAAATTTGTAACTAATTATTAATTATAGTGTGGGTTGCGTAATATCTTTCTAATAATTTATTACAGGAATAAATAACACAAATTTTAAAAAATCTTGTCCCTAGAGAATTGAATCGCCGTAGCAGTCCCAGCACTACCTTTAAAGCCAAAGCTGATTGTCTCCCACCTCAGGCATAGGTGAGGCGCCCCAAACTTAGAGCCGACCTAGATTTTTTTAAACTTGCGCCCCTTTCGTTTCTTTTTTTGTTCATTCTCCATAAGGCTTGTAACGAGACACGTAAAGTACATTGCAGCATGTGTGTGTGTGGTGTAGTTATATATATATATAAATGAAATGAAAATAGAGAAATTAATGTGAGCAAGAAGCCAACAGTATTTTATAATATATGAGTGACTATAACGTCAAAATGGAAAATATTTAACGTAAGATATGGGAAAATAATTCAAACTCAATTCAATATATATATAGTGTATGTATATATATATATATATATATATATATATAAATGAAAGTATAGAAATTATTGTGAGCGTGAAGCCAACAGTATTTAATAATATATATATATATATATAACGTTCGATAAGTAATAAAAATCGTTTTATTTAAAGCGCAACTGTCGGCTCGTCATGTCTTTAAGCATGACACAATATTTCACATTGCCCCAGTCCAGTCAGTTGGCCGAAATCAATCGTAAACGTTTCTACCTGTGAATTCTACGTGACCAGACGTGTCACGCGCCGCTGTCCTGCTTCCATCTCCATGGTAACCAAGCTAAGGGTGCACGTGCTTGTCTGTGGACGTTGGTCTCACGAGCTGGCTGGAACTCAGCCAGTGGGGTGGGGTTGTCGGAATCAACAGTGCTTCAACTTAGCATATCTGTGTGTGTGTGTGTGTGTATATATATATATATACACACACAGATATGTTAAGTTGAAGCACTGTTGATTCCGACAACCCCACCCCACTGGGTTCTGACTCTTTTCCTATATATATATATATATATATATATATATATATATATAGGAAAAGAGTCAGAACCCCGACGGCAGAGCTCAAGCCGTTTCGACAACTATTTCTGGACCAGAACTCAAAATAGTCTCTTACAATTAAATAGCTCAAGGAAAGAAATATTTCCGAGCCGTGTAATATAATTGAATATAAGAGAGAGATAAACACAGATATATACATATATGTGTTCAAATCGTAAGGGACCAGATTCTATATATAGTAAAAAATTGAACGGGAACAAAACAGAGAGGCAGTACGAACAAAGGTTTATTAGTTTCACGCTCTTGAGAGTGGGGTATATATATATATGCGGGGGGTGGCGGTGTATAGCAGGTGAGACTCCAGAATAACAAGACTGTCTATTTAGCCTTAATAAAATGAATATTGTATATATATATATATAGAGGGTGTCCCAAAAAATGTATACACACTTTTATTAGAATGCTGTTGAAGTGTGATTACATTTGGGGGAGGGAGGGGGCACCTTGTGTAAGTATATATATATATATATACACGCGCGCATATGTTCGCTTACACACTAAGATGACCCGACTGACACTTAAAGTACATTATATAGCATATATATCTCTGTGTGTGTATATATATGTATGTGAGTGAAAAGATTCAGGACCCCGACGGCTGAGCTCCGGCTGCTTATTGTGCATGCCACTTCTTTTGTTCTATAAATATTCTCGTAAATATTTAAATTTAAATGAAAGAAAATTGTAATTTTACTTAAAAGTAGAATGGTAGTTCTTTGTTGAGAGAGGGGAAATATAAACAAAATATGGAAGAATATTTTTGAAATATAAAACTTTATACGTTTTCTATAAATAATTTTGAGTGAAATTTTTTTTTAAATGTAAAAAAAACACACCATTTGGGAAATGTGTATGTGTGTTTATATATATATATATATATATATATATATATATATATATATAATCAATTATGAATAATATTAATTGTTTCTACTTTTTGGCACAAGGCCAGCAATTACCCAGTGCAATCCTTTAATATATATATATATATATATATATATATATATGCGTGTCTGTGTCCGTATGTAGTTGACGATCGAGAGAAAAGTGTACTCAATACCGAAGTAGAGTTTAAATATTTATTTTATTAAGGCTAAATAGGGAATCTTGTTACTCTGGATTTTATATATATATATATATATATAGTAATAATAATAAATTTGAAAACTAAAATCCAAAGAGGGCTCGATAAGGATAAATATATATCAAATATATAAGAACCGTAGAGCAAATATTTATTAAAATAACAGATTAAAGTTTAAGCAAAGAATCGCTGCTTTCACCCTTAACGGGATCTTCTGAAACTAACAAAGTCAATCTGTGAATGCAGAAGTGAATATTTCAAAAAACGTTGCAACCGAAGGAAGACAGGAAGACGGTACTTTGGTTCGTGGAAACATTCCCTTCACAAAACATACAGGTAATATATACTTACCTATGCAAATAAGTAATGGTACAAACATAACATATACTTAGCTACCACATCAAGACGTAAAATATCCGCGTATAGATCGTACTATCCGTTAGGGTATAATGTGGGGCTGTAATACAGGAAAGTTTTGTGCAATTTATGTTTACAAGCCGAAATTGCCTCAGATTTTTTGTTTAAGATGTGGTCCGTGGCGTAGAGTATTTCCAGGGCCTCAGCGGCGCAGAGGTCACATGGTATTTTATTTCCGTTATACGATCTAGCCCTAGCTAGGATCTCCCAGTGTAACTTATATTGGGTGTGGTTGTCTTTTAGACTCCAGATATAAGCTGAAAGTGACGTCATATTCCTTCTTAGAGGGTAACGAAAAGAATGGGTATGCATGTAAAGACGCTGCTTGAATCTATTGGCGGTTAACCCTAAGTAGGCCCTACGAGACGTGGGTGTTTCAACCTTACATTTGTAGACAATGTTACTAGAGAATGCTTACTTATGTAATTAAGCGTATCATTCGGCTTGCCACCTATCCGAGAAATGCCAATAGATTCAAGCAGCGTCTTTACATGCATACCCATTCTTTTCGTTACCCTCTAAGAAGGAATATGACGTCACTTTCAGCTTATATCTGGAGTCTAAAAGACAACCACACCCAATATAAGTTACACTGGGAGATCCTAGCTAGGGCTAGATCGTATAACGGAAATAAAATACCATGTGACCTCTGCGCCGCTGAGGCCCTGGAAATACTCTACGCCACGGACCACATCTTAAACAAAAAATCTGAGGCAATTTCGGCTTGTAAACATAAATTGCACAAAACTTTCCTGTATTACAGCCCCACATTATACCCTAACGGATAATACGATCTATACGCGGATATTTTACGTCTTGATGTGGTAGCTAAGTATATGTTATGTTTGTACCATTACTTATTTGCATAGGTAAGTATATATTACCTGTATGTTTGGTGAAGGGAATGTTTCCACGAACCAAAGTACCGTCTTCCTGTCTTCCTTCGGTTGCAACATTTTTTGAAATATTCACTTCTGCATTCACAGATTGACTTTGTTAGTTTCAGAAGATCCCGTTAAGGGTGAAAGCAGCGATTCTTTGCTTAAACTTTAATCTGTTATTTTAATAAATATATATATATATATATACATTGCGGTGGATTGGCAGTATCGGTAGAGAATCGGACACCATGCTTTGAAGCATAGAGTTACGTCCCTTTATGATCTGAGTTCAAATCCCGCCGAGGTTAACTTTGCCTTTCATCCTTACAGGGGTCGATAAAATAAAGTACCAGTAATGCACTGGGTAATTGCTGGCCTTGTGCCAAAAAGTAGAAACAATTATTATATATAATAAATAAAGAAATAAAGAAATCATTATTATTATTATTATGTGTTTGCCTCTTTCTCTCTCATTTAAATTTTCATGGTGTGGATACTTTCAAAGGAGTACAGACGTATATTTATATGCAAAAGCAGGCTGCAATATACAGCCACACATACTTATATTGTGAAAGCGGGTCTAGGCAGGCCCATCGCCAGGTTTTGGTTCAGGGACAGGGACCTCAGGACATTCTAATACGCTAGGGAAATGTTTTTACCTGTTTCTTTGGTTAACAGTTTTTTGTTTAAAAACTAGTATTTTGTTGAAAGCTGCCACAATGTGACGGTAAATGTTTAAAATATAACAACGATGTTGGGATATTACCTTGCAGCCCTTTATGCAGGGTCCTGTAAATCTTGAAGCAATCATAGGGGCGTTTCTAGGGCATTCTTTTTTTCAACCTGACAGCAATGCCGGATTTACCATTATGCTTAGGTGTGCTTAAACACAGTGCCCCATTGGCCAAAAATTTTGTTTACCTCCTTCAAGGCCGAAGTAAGGGGCCTCATAACTTAACTAACACACATTTGTCCTAAATCTGGCACTACCTGACAGAGCCCATCTCTGCAGGTCTGAATTCAGCAGATTTCATCCAGAGAAGGATAGAGGGTGAGAGAATGGAAGTGAGAAAGAGATGTAGAGGAAGAATCGACCCCAGTACTTGACTACTTTTTTTTAACAACCTCGAATGGATGGAAGGTAAAGTTAACCTCAGCAGGATTTGAACTCAGAGACCAGAGAACTGAACGAATGCTGTAAAGCATTCTATCTGACATTCTAACAACTCTGCCAATTTGCTGCCTTGCAGTTCTTTATTGGTTCTTTATATTTTGGATAAAAATCCCTTCATCAAAAGTTTTGCTTCAAGCAAGCTACAACACTCTACAATTATTTTTTCTTAGTTCTTGTTTTGAGAAGAAAAGTTAGTAAAGTCAAGAATTCAAGGAACTTATTTCAAAATAACATTGTTATGTCTGTTGGCAAGGGTTAGATTGGACGTTTTGAGGCAATATTCTAACAACTGGATGTCCTTCCTGACACCAACCCTTTTAATCGCGAAGATATGGTGTACCCATTGTAAATACAAACGGGAAATTGGCAGAGTCATTAGAATGTTGGATAAAATGCTTTACCGTATACATTTCAGCTCTCTGCTCTCGAGTTCAAATCCTGCTAAGGTCGACTTTGCTTTCATCCTTTTGAGGTTGATAAAAAAAAGTACCAGTCAGGTACTGGGGTCAATTCTTCCTCTATATCTCTTTCTCATTTCTATTCTCTCACTCTCTCTCCACACACACACACACAGCCCCAAGCTCCACACACACACAAGCATACAGCTACTTGTCTCTCTCTCTCTCTACACACACACATGCAGCTTCTCATCCTTCTACACACGCACTCACACATACAGCTACTCATCTTTTCACACACACACACACAGCTACTCATCTTTCCACACACCCACACACACAACTTCTCATCTCTCCACACACACACACACACACACAGCTGCTCATCTCTCCACACACACATACACATACACATACAGCTGCTCATCTCTCCACACACACACACACACACACACACACACAGCTACTCATCTCTCCACCCACCCTTAACCTCCCATATTTCCCATTTCTCCACATACACATACCTTCTACACACACACACACACCTTCCCATATCTCCACACACACACACTTCCCATATCTTCACCCACATACGCCCATACCCTTCACACACACACTTCCCATTTCTCCACGCCCATACCCTACACACAGATCTTCCTGTCTCTCTACCCCCGTCCATCTCCCACCCACCCATCATTCCCCCATATACACACTTTCACATCTCTCAACCCACCCACCATACCACCCCACACAAATACAGCTTCCCCCATTTCTCAACCCACCTTTACCCCCCCCCCCCCCCCACACACATAAACACCTTAGCATCTCTAACCCCCCCCCCCCACACCACCACACCTACCCACACCTCCACCCACTCATTCCACCCCAGCAAGAGGCAATATGTCTGCCTTGTCTTTCCGCTTTGTTTTCGTCGAAATTACACGCAACATTGATTGATAAAAGTCAATAAATACCATCAAACTAATCAATAAACCGTTTATTGATTTCTCCCTTTCCCCCTCCCACAACACATACAACACCCCCTTTCCATTTCCGTCAGATTCCTTCAACACTCTGCTGGAGGGGCAATAGGAAGGGGCTGGTATAGTGTGAGATGATGATGGTGGTGGTGATGGTAGTGGTGGTGGTGGTGGTGGCAGTGGTGGTGGTGATGGTAGTGATCGCTATGATGATGATGATGATGATGGTGGTGGTGGTGGTTATGATGATGGTGATGGTGGTGGTAGTGATAGTTATGATGGTGGTGGTGGTGGTGATGATAGTGGTGGTAGCAGTGATGGTGGTGGTGGTAGTAATGGTGATGATACTGGTGGGTGTGGTGGTAATGATGATAGTGGTGGTGCTGGTAGCAGTGGTGGTGGTAGCAATGATGATAGTGGTGGTAGCAGTGATGATGGTGGTGGTGGTGGTGATGATGGTTGTGGTGGTGGCAGTGGTGGGTGTGGTGGCAGTGATTTTTAGTTGTAGTTGTGGTGGTGGCAGTGGTGGTGGTAGTTGTGGTGGTAATGATAATGATAGCATTGATGGTAGTGGTGATGATGGTGGTGGCAGTGGTGATGATGCTGGTGGGTGTGGTGGTGGCAGTGGTGAAGGTGGTGGTAGTTGTGGTGATAATGATAACAATGATGGTAGTGGTGGTGGTAGTTGTGGTGATAATGATAACAATGATGGTAGTGGTGGTGGTGGCAGTGGTGATGGTGGTGGTAGTTGTGGTGGTGCAGTGGTGATGGTGGTGGTAATGATAATGATAGCAATGGTGGTGGTGGTGATGGTGATAGCAGTGGCAGTGATGGTGGTGGCGGTGGTGATACTTATTAGAATCAACCAAATAGTTCTTTGTCTTAGTAATGCCAAATCCTTCAGTAAACAGTCATAATATTGGTAGATTTATGCTACTAAATAATGATGGTGGTGGTGGTGGTGATGGAAGTGGTATGATGGTAGTGGTAATGGTTGTGGTAGGGGTGCTGGTTGTAGTGACGGTGGTGGTGGTGGTGAGGATGATGATAATGATTGTGGTGGTGGTATGAAACTGGTGATGATGATGATGGTGATGATGGTATAATGATGACGATGGTTATGGTAGTCGTATGAAGGTGGTGATGGTGGTGGTATGGTGATGATGATGATGGTATGGTGATGGTTGTGTTAGTGGTATGAAGGTGGTGATGATGGAGGAAGTAGTGGTATGATGATGATGGTGGTTGTAGCTGTGGTGGTGATAATGACAATGATGGTTGGATTGGTATGAAGCTGGTGGTGATGGTGATGGTAGTGGTATGATGATGATGGAGGTAGTGGTGATGATGATGATGGTTGTAGTAGTGATGGTGGTGGTGGTAGTATGATAATGATGATGATGGTGGTGGTAGTGGTGATGATGGTTGTAGTGGTAGTTTGATTATGGTGATGATGGTGATGGTGGTTGTATGATGATGATGATGATAGTGGTAGTGATGATGATGATTGTATGGTTACGATGGTGGTGGTAGTGGTGATGTTGATGGTTGTGGTGGTAGTGGTAGTATGATGGTGATGATGATGGTGGTGGTGGTGGTGGAGCCAGTCAACATAACACTAAGCCTAGACTCCAGTTTGTATAAATATTTATCCATTTGAAAATTTGGAAATGTGAGAGTCTCGAATACAGGAAATAATTAAAAAATTGTTTGAGGCATGGTTAGACAGGTTGTCTCATTATGAAGCTTGGTTAGATGGCTGTCATGTTAAACAGACTGTGACATTAGACAGTCTATCATGTTAGACAGGATGTTATGTTAGACAGGCTGTCACATTAGACAGCTGTCATGTTATAGATAGACTGTGACATTAGACAGCTGTCACATTCGAGAGCTTTCACATTAGGCAGGCTGTCATATTAGACAGACTACCATATTAGATGGACTGTGACATTCGATGGGCTGTTACATTAGACAAGTTGTCATATTAGACATGCTGTCACATTAAGCAGGCTATCATGTTAGACTGGCTGTCACATTAGACATGCTGTCATATTAGATGGCTATCACATTATGCATGCTGTGACATTAGACAGGCTGTCATGTTATGAGGCTAGGTTAGACAGGCTGTCACATAATGAGACTGAGTTAGACAGGTTCTCCCATTGAGACTGAGTTAAACAAGCTGTCAAGTTATGAGGCATGGTTCAAGGTCGATAAGAAAGTAGCAGTCAAGTTCTGGAGTCGATTATTCTCTATATGTTTTTCTCACTTCCATTCTCACTTTCTCTATCCTTCTCTGGAAGAAATCAGACCTGGGGAGATCTGATTTCTGGGGAAATCAGACCAGGTTTTTAAATGCCCTAGAAACACCACATGTCAATACGGCACTTCTATGGCTCCCCCAGGAGTTACTGGACCATGCATGCATGTTATGAGGCTTGGTCAGGCAAGCTGTCACATTAGACAGGTTTGGTTAATCCTTTAGCATTTAAACCAACCATATCTGGTCAGAATTATTTGCCCTCCCTTGACTGTGCCCTGAAGGATGGTTTTGGACTAGGAGCTGTGGTGCATTACATGATCATACTAGGCAAGTTTCCATCTTTTCACTATCATAAGGAATGGTTCCTGTCTGCCAGCATATTTCTTAACACTTATGGATTACACCTTGGATATGGGTGTTCTGAAAGTACAGTAGCCAGAATAAGAAGAGTTGGAAAAAGTTCAGGGAGCTACAACCACTGCTTAACCCTTTAGCATTTACATTACTCTATATTTACTATTGTATTTTCATGGTAAAGGCTTTATCTCACATAATATCGAATCTATGAGATTTTTATATTATTTATTTTGAGAACAATACTTTAAACCAACCATATCCGGCCATAACCAGCTGCTCATACTTATATCAAGGTATTGTTCTCAAAATAAATGTTATAAACATTTTGTAGATTCAATATTATGTGAGATAAAGCCTTTAGTGCGAAAATACAATAGTATATATAGAGCAATGTAAATGCTAAAGGTTTTGGCAGGCTGTCACATTATGAGACTGGGTTAGACAGGCTGTCTGGTTTTGAGGTTTGGGTAGTCAGACTGTCATGTTATGTGGCTTAGTTAGACAGGTGTCAGGTTTTGAGGCTTGAGACAGGCTGTCAAGTTATGAAGCTAGGTTAGACAGGCTGTCACTTTATGAGGTTTCGTTAGGCAAGTTGTCATGTTTTGGGGTTTCGTTAGACGGCTGTCTAACAAAGCATGAACAGGGTACTTTTTGAAGTAACACCAGCGCAACCACTTTACAGGGTGGACTGGGTATAAATTCATCAGAAGAGCATCTGGCCAAAGAAAAGCCTGCCTCAAAATGTCTCATCCAACCCATGGAAACAACAGACATAAAAGCAACGATGATGATGATGATGATGATGATGATGATGATTATGACAATAATTAACATTAATTAAAAGAACTTGTACCTCTCAATTATCTGTTGCTGATTAGGCAGAGAAATTTAAATTGATCCAGCTACATCATAATTATGTATCAAAGTAGTTTTTAATTGTTTTTGTAATTGATTGATGACAAAACAGGAAAGTCAGATGTAGTTGCTACTGTTGCTGCTGTTATTGTTGTTGTTGTTTAGCCCTGAGCAGACCTGTGCTCAAAGACATTCCAGTCATGAGCACATGATCTTGATTATTGACTTTAATATTAGGTGCAGCTCATGATATCACCTTGCTTTAACCCTTCACTTTCATGGTCTCACAGTAAATGAACTTTCATTGGTTTTGACGATTAATGTTCCAGATTTTTATTTTAACTCTTAATGTACCACATGAAACTACATTAGCATGACATTCAGAAAAAGTATAAAACAGCACAATGACTGTATCATGTTAAATATTAAAGTCCTGACTCTAATACTGCAAATTTTCACAACAGTCTATCCATCAGCAAAGATACTAATAACATTTTAATTAACAAACCACATGAAACCACATTAGCAAGACATTCTTGCAAAGTACAAAGCAATACTATGACAGCATCGCATTAAATATTAAAGTCTTGACTCTAATACTGCTAATTTTCACAACAGTCTATCCATCAGTAAAGATACTAATAACATTTTAATTAACAAACCACATGAAATCACATTAGCATGACATTCTTGAAAAGTACAAAGCAATACTATGACAGCATCACATTAAATATTCAAGTTTTTACTTCTAATACTACAAATGTTTGCAACACTCTGTCCAAGATTAAGGATACTATTAACAAAACAAACCACTCTTGAAAAGTACATGACTGCACCGCATTAAATATTAAAGTCTTGTCTCTAATACTTTAAATTTTCACAACAATCTGTCCAGCATTAAAGGTTCCTATAGACATTTAGGTGAAGGTACGTAGCTTAGTGGTTAGAGAGTTGGATTCACAATCATGAGGTTGCGAGTTCAATTCTTGGACTAGGTGATGCATTGTGTCCTTGAGCAAGACACTTTATTTCACATTGTTCTTTTTGCCAGGAGTTGCAACCAGTAAATAGTATCAGCAATGGAAAGACAAATGGAAACACTGTTTCCTTGGTCTGATTTGACAAGGTCCACCCCACTCGGCAAACGAATGAGGTCTGGGATCTTGTCGATTGATCAGAACGATAGACATTTGAATTAACAATCCTGTTTTAAGTAATTTCTGCTAAATCACTAAAAATTAAATAGAAAACCTGTAAAAATGGATAGTTTTCTTTGATAGGACTGAAGTCATTTTCAGCTGATTTAGTTATGAATGGGTTAAAATGCTTGTTGTATAATCCAAGGTTCTAAAGACTCTATTAATTCGTTATAATGACTCTACCAGTGACTCTATCAATTTGTTATAATGACTCTATCAATTCGTTATAATGGCTCTACCAGTGACTATCAATTCGCTCTACCAGTGATTCTATCAGTTTGTTTTAATGACTCCTACCAGTCACTCTGTCAATCTTATCAATCCACCACATGTGGTTTGTGTTTGTTGGTAAGAGAGAGAGAGGTGGGAGGTGAGGGCGAAAGTGTAAAATGGAAGGATGGGAAGAGAGTGTGAGGGAGAGAGATGTGAAAGAGTGGGAGAAAGAGAGATGTGAGAGGAGATAGGAGAGAGAAACAGGGAGAAAGAGAGAGACAGACAGAGAGAAATATGTGGGAGAAAAAGAGAGAGAGAGAGAGAGATGGGAGGAGAGACAGTGAGAGATAGGTGGGAGAGAGATAGAAACAGAAATAGGTAGAAGAGAGAGAGAGAGATAAGAGAGAGAGGGGGGGGAGAAAGAGAGAGAGAGAGAGAGAGAGACTGACTGACAGACAGAGAGATATAGGTGGTAGAAAGAAAGATAGGGATGGGTGGGAGAGAGAGATAGATGGTAGAGATAGAAAGAGAGAGAGACAGACAGACAGTTAGGGAGAGAGAGAGAGAGAGAGAGAGAGACAGACAGACAGTTACAGAGAGAGAGAGAGAGAGAGAGAGAGAGAGAGATGGGAAGGGAGAGAGAGAGAAAGAGAAATACTTGTTAGAACATGTAAAAGTATGTTGGCAATATTTCACGCAATGAAAATGTTAATTTTACCAGTTATGAGTACAATGTAAACAGTTAGTGATATAATCCTATCGTCTTCTTCACTACACAGCCATCAAAATGTCTTTAAACTAAACTACACTAATGAACTTGCTATGTGGCGTCTTCAAATATATAGTGACACAACAGAGGATGATGGTGTGATTGAACATCAACGTCATCTTGGTGGTGGGGATGATGGTGGGGATGGTGGTGGTGTTGGTGAGGATGGTGGTGTTGATGGTGGTGGTGGTGGTGGTGGTGGCGGTGGTGGTGGTGGTGATGATGGCGGCGGTGATTATCTTCATTATCCTAGTAATGATGGGGGACCGATTATCATCATCATCTTAGTGGTGGTGATGGTGATCATCATCTTCTTGGTGGAGAGGTAGTCATCGTCATCTTGGTGGTGGTCGTGGGGCAGAGGAGGGGGGGGGGCCTGATGGTCTTCATCTTAGTGGAGGTTGTGGTGGTGGTGGTGATGATGATGATCATCTTGGTGGTGGTGGTTGTGGTGGTGGTGGAGGTGGCTGTGATGATGATGATGATGATGGGATGGTTGTGGTGGTTGTGCTGATGATGGGGTCGTGGTGGCTGTGATGATGATGATGATTATCCTCATAGTGGTGGTGGTGGTGGTGGTGGTGGCAGTGGCTGTGATATCTCTGATAATGGAGGTGGTGGTGGTGGTGGTGGTGGTGGTAATGATGGTGGGTGGTCTGAACATCAACTCTTAAGTACACCCCCCACACCCACACCCCTCACATATCTCCATCATCCACTTTTTCTTTTGTCAGAAATAATTTGATGAAATGACATCACCACCATCATCATCACCACCACCACCACCATCACTATTCCAACCACCATCATCACCACTCCCTCAACCACCATCATCAGCACCATCACCACCACAACCACCACCACAAACGTTGGCGTCACCACCATCACCCCCATCATCACTGCCATCAACACCACCACCATCATCACTGCCACCACCACCATCATCATCACTGCCACCGCCACCATCATCACCACCACCAGCACCATCATCAATGCCATCACTGCCACCACCACCATCACCACTGCCATCACCACCACCACCACCACCACCACTGTCACCACCACCACCATCACCACCATCATCACCACCACCATCAACACCACCACCATCACCGCCCTCATCACTGCCATCACCACCACCACCACCATTATCACTGCCACCACCACCACTGATCCTTCGGTTAGATATAAGCAGGTACAAGAGTTTGATTTTCTGCATTTTGTAACAGTGGAGTTGGGGATTTGATTATGGATTTTTGCTTAAGTAAGTATATGTTTTAGTCAAACAATGTATGTAGCGGAATTCTCGGACTTTTAAGCACTGAAAAAATACAGGTTGTCCCCCAAAAATGTATACATACTTCAATAGCCCCAAAAAGGCATTAAAATAAATTGTTTAATATAGATTATGTAAATATTTTTGGGTGTTTACATACAACTAAATTATGTCTGTAGATCATTTTATTTTTGGGAAAGGTTGTGCATTCTAATAAATATTGCCTGTACAAGTAATCAAAGTATGTATACATATTTGGGGGACACCCTGTATATATATATATATATATATATATATATAAGTATAAAGGATGGTATGCTCAAGCATCTTTTAAAGGTTCTTCACTCTATTTTATAAGCTATTTATAGCATCTCTGCACTTGAGCACATCATTCTTTATACTCATATATATATACACTTTTACTCTTTTACTCATTTACCTGTTCCTGCCATCTGGCTGAGGCCATGCTGGAGCACTGCCCTTGTTGCTACACATTCTATATCCAGCCTGGGTTGGCTAGCCATTGATGTAAGAGGGAGTTCATTGTTGCTGCCCTTAAGTCACCTTTGTTCCATGCTGTGGGCTCATCTGGGATCCTGGATAGCAGAGTATTGAGATGTTTCTTGAAAACATCCACATCCACATCTTGCAGATCTCTCAAATTTCTTTGCAGCTTATTAAAGAGTTGAGGGCCTTCGAACCCCAGGCTATTGCAATATCTGCTCCTTATTCTAGATGTGTAAAACAGGACCTTTGGCACCACACACTCACACACACACACAGTACCGATTGTGTTGTTATTTCTGTTTACCTTTTACATACATATATATATAATATATATACATACATATATATATACATGTACACACACACACATACATATATATATATATATATATATATATATATATATATATATATATATATATATATAAAATGAAATATATGGAGAATAGAAATGGCTGTGTAGTTGCTATTTAAGGTAACTTAAAATGCAGTGGGAATACAAAGAAAGCAAGAAAGGGTGAGGGTGGGGGGTTCCCTCATCAGTTGTCTACTGGGGTCTTGGATATTTCTACGCTTTAAAGACAAGATATCTACCGCCCAGGGCGTTCAATAACTAGGTAAGTTATTGGGAAAATGGAAGAAGGAGGGAAGGAAAGCAATGGGGAAGAGAAGAGAAAACAGTAACAAAACAGCGAAAAACAACAACAAACCGAGCAATATATATATATATACACACACATATACATATGCATATATATCTTTTAGTTGAAATGAGAATAGAAGCTTCACCATAATATTTTAACTAAATAATATAGTTTAAAATAGGGTATATAAACCTACTGAATGGGAAAAGCCCATCAGTGGGGTTATACACCCTCTTATTAGACTATATTATATAGTCAGAATATTACAGTGAAGCTTCTATTTCTATTTCAATTCCAAACTTCACTCACTGTGTTCCAAACATACTTCTGATATCTCTTAGTGTTTTGGGCTGTCATTTTACCTTTGGTGATTTGTTCTTCTAGAATGTATTTCAGTTTTTGATGTTCCTATAGAATGGAAAGGTTTTCATGGAGGAGATCAAATATTTTGAAGTTTCTAGGGTTAAAAGTGAACATACATGGTAGAACTTATTTCATGGTTTTGTTTTATATTTTGCTTAGGTCTTGAGTAGCAATATCTTTTGCCCTTTCTATTCCATTGGTGATTAGACCAAGGAAGGATCTTTGAATAAGTATATTTTTTCACTTCATTCAGTCATTGGTCATATTTAGTGATTTATATTTTGCTTAGGTCTTGAGTAGCAATATCTTTTGCCCTTTCTATTCCATTGGTGATTAGACCAAGGAAGGATCTTTGAATAAGTATATTTTTTCCCTTCATTCAGTCATTGGTCATATTTAGTGAAGTCTACTACTATTGTACATATTCTTTTAGATAGGTTAAAAAGAATGTTCATTTTACTATGTTTAGAATGGTTTGATGTGAAGAAAAGTTACTGTTTGAAGTCTGTGGGATTATAGAAACTTAAGTTTATAGTAACTCAAGATGCTAAATACCCAGGCACATTGTAAAGATTACCTAGGATGCTAAATAGGCACACATTGTTGTACTAGTCTAGGGTGCTAAATACCCATGTACCAAGTAAGTTTACGGATGGCTTGTTTTTTAACCCTTTAGCATTTAAACCGGCCATATCCAGCCAGAATTCTCCCACCTCTTTCTGTTCAAACCGGCCATAACCAGCCCCTCATACTGACATTAAGGCATTGTTCTAAAAATAAATAATATCAAAACCTCATAGATTCGAAATTATGTGAAATAATTATGTGAGATAAAGTGTTTACCTTGAAAATACAATAGTAAATATAGAGTAATATAAAATGCTAAAGGGTTAAATCTGTTTTCTTGTGATTTTTAATCTATTTCAGAAATGTTAACAGAGCTTTAGCTATGACTACAGCTTCTACTAGTCCTCTGACAGACAAACCAGACACTGTACCACATTCAAGAGTGGACTCAGAGTCATTACTAGAAAGTTCCTATTTTATAGGAGAAAAAATTGGACAAGGCAGTTTTGGCAAGGTGTATAAAGTTATTGACAAAAAGACAGGTGAGAGATGGGCCATGAAATGTGTCAGCAAACAAAAGGTAAGATATCTCTCTCTCTCTCTCTCTCTCTCTCTCTCTCTCTCTCTCTCTCTCTCTCTCTCTCTCTCTCTCTCTCTCTCTCTCTCTCTCTCTCTCTCTCTCTATATATATATATATATAAAGTAGTAACATAACAGTTAGTTCACCATACCAAGAGCAATTGTTTCACCTTATGAGGATCTGCATAAGGTGAAACAATTGTTCTCGGTATGGTGAAGTAACTGTTGTGTTACTACTTCTACCAAACTCGTCCCATGGACTGAGTGTTCTACTACTATGGATATTACCTTCCACTGTTCTACCTTTATATATATAGATGAATACATCGTAGTAGTAAGTTGCATAGTGCTGATGCTACATCCCCACTACCTAACAAGCTGTCTTCCCATACACCAACAAAATATTCATTTATTTATTCAGGGGCAGTCAGTTTAAATGACTGGACGTAGGCTGCCCCTGATCAAATATATCCAATTTTATTTTTTATTTTTTATTTTTTATTTTTTATTTTTTATTTTTTATTTTTTATTTTTTATTTTTTATCTTTTGTCTCCGTGTATCCAGCGTGTGTTACCATGGTTCCTTTATGATTGTTATCCAACATACCTGATGATGTCCCTGGAATACTACTGGCCATTAAAATATATATAGTGTCTGCAGAAATAAATACTTTTAAAGGAATTTCAACTTTCCAGCCTCTTGTCACTTTATTCAAAATATTTCACTCTGTTCACACACCATGAACAGAATCTTACACCAAAGATGATTGAGTTGCGTTGAATGCTTCTCCTACTATAGCATCATAGTTAACTATACGGAATGACCAGTTCTATCCAGTGGTGTACCTCTAACTAGTCCATCCTGTAAGGTGGTTGTGCTGGTGACATTACAAAAAAGGCAATAAATGTATGCATATGCACACACACACACACATACATACGTGTCAGCATGTTGAAAAAAATCTTAGTGTGTCACTATTTCTGTTTGTCTTTTGTTCTACAGGCATCAATGCTTGAGAGAGAAGTTGAAATACTAAAGAAAGTAAGACATGAACACATTATAATGTTAAAGGAAGTATTTGAAACACCTGATGTAAGTTATGTTTTTCTCAGTTAATGTCTTTGTACCAATGGATGGGTAATGTTGGGTGTGTAATGAACGGCAAAGCAGGGATGAGTTGAAAGAAACACTGGGTATAAGAGTAATTAGATATAGCGTATAGGAGAGAAGACTGCACTGGTATGGACATGTGAAGTGTATGTATGTAGTGTGCAAGAGAGAAGACTGCACTGGTATGGTCATGTATTGTTAGTGTACATGAATAGCAAAGCAGGGATGAATTGAGGGAAAATCAGATATAGTGTGTGAAAGAGAAGATGACACTGCTGTGGATATATATGTGTGTATATATATATATTTCTTCTTCTTGCTCTTGCTCAATGAGACTGAGGTCATCCTAGGTCAGTGATCCCAGAGGCATCATTGTGCGTAGAGCTGACCAGGTCCACTAGTGCCCTCTATTGCTGGTAGTCTCGTACCAACGCCTTTGCATCATGATGGTGACATCAAGCCTCTAGAGATCTTCCTTGATGACTTCCACCCATCTGGTGTGGGGCCTGTTGCAGGGCCTCTTATAGCCTGAGCTGCTGTGTCTTACAAGAGTAAGGCCCTGGTAGGATGATCTGGCAAGGACATGCCCATAGCAGGCGGGAGGCTGTGGGCAACTCTTTGTGTGTATATATATGTATATATATATATGTATACACGTATATCATCATCATCATTTTACAGATATATATATATAAATGGAAGTACAGTATAATGGAAGCTCTGGCTGCAGATAAGCTAATGAATGCAATCGGAATGTGCAGCTAAGCACTCAATAAGGTATATTACGTTAGAGTAATAACATTACGTTTAGACAGCTTTGCAAATTGAAGATTGCGACTGGTAAGCCAGCCACAGGGACCAAAGCAACGAGAAAACTGACTCAGGATAATTTGACAAACGTGGACCATCGCGTCGATATTATGCAGTATCTCATACAAATAACAAATTAAAACATATCAAATATGTTTAGAATATTGTGTTTCTCAATAAGCAAACTCAATAGACATTATCCAGAGCCATAATAACCAAATAAGGAGATATATGTATATATATAGAGAGAGAAAGAGCCATATATTGCATATTGTGCAATATATGACTCTTTCTCTCTCTACATATATACATATATCTCTTTATTTGGTTATATATACACATATATATGCTAGACTGGCAGGTGGGACCTTAAACAGTGATGATGATGATGATGATGATGATGCCTACACACAAACAACACAATACATATATATATGTATGTGTATATATATATATATTTTCCTCTTTCCAATATAAAGTGTGAAACTAATAAGACTTTTTGTACCTCTGTTTGTTGTACCCTTGAACTATATATATATATATATATATATATATATATATATATTATATATATATATATTATATATATATATTCTTCTGCTTCTCCAACAGAAAGTCTTCCTGATTATGGAATATTGTGGTGGTGGAGAACTGGCCAAGAAGCTGGGGATTGCAGTGAAGTTTCCGGAGGAAATCGTCAAGAAAATCATGTCTTCTCTTGTGAGTGCAATATCCTATCTTCATAAATGTGGTGAGTTGAACCTGTAGTCCAGACTCCTCCATTGTAAAGACACAAGTCCTCTAACCATGATCCTTTCTCCCTTCCCTTCCTCCTTCCTTCCCACCTCCACTGCTAAACCAAAACAGATATGTGGTTTATACCATTTCTTCTCTATACCGCACTTGATGGCTTATATTTGGGCATGCATTTAAAAAAAAATAATAAAAGGATTTAACCCATTTGCATTTAAACCAACCATATCCGGCCAGAATTCTCTCACCTCTTTCTGTTCAAACCGGCTGTAACCAGCTGCTCATACTTATGTTAAAGAATTGTTCTCAAAATGAATATCAAAATCTTGTAGATTCGATATTATGTGGGATGATAATTGTTTCTACTTTGGGCACAAGGCCAGCAATTATCCGAGTGCATTACTGATACTTTATTTTATCAACCACATAAGGATGAAAGGGCCGTAACTCTATGCTGCAAAGCATGGCCTCTGACCCTCTACCGTTACTGCCTTTACTATGAAGATACACTAGTAAATATAGAGTAATGTAAATGCTAAAGGTTTAAACTACGAATGTTAGATGAAGAATATAAAGTTTGTACATTGTATTTTTTTTCCATTATCATTTTACATCTTAATTCTAGTTGTAATATTTTAGTACATTTTTAAAACATAAGGATGTGTGAAAATAAGTTTACTTTATTCTCTATGTTGTAGTTTTTGTTGAAATATTTAGTACATTTTTAAAACAAAAGAAAGTGAAAATAAATATATTTTATTCACCATAAAATTTATCAAAATTGTAGCTTTGTTTTATTCATGTTCCGGTAAGTAGTACTGTTATATATTGTTACCTTAGAAAAGAGTTGCCATTGTTGGTGTAGAAGCAATTACCACCTTGTTTACATCTGTGGAGATGTTTGTGGTTTAATTTAAGGGCCACTGCAGCACTAGAACTCCAGTAGCTAGTAACCCAAACTGACCCTTGACCTTATGAAATGTAATGGGATTTTCTGGGACATTTTTTTTGTCTTATAAGCCATCAAATATGGTATTCTATGTATTATTCCATGCCATAGGGGCTCCTAAGTTCCTGATTGAGTTGTTTGGAGTTTTAAAGTGTTATATGATATGTCTTGGGTATTTAAACCCGGTGGTGCCCATCTCTCTCTCTATGTCTGAACACAGTTGATTTCTTCTAGATAGAAATAGAGGCGAGAGGGGAATAAGAGGAAGGGGAAAAGAGATATAGAGAAAGAATGCCCCCCATCCCTACCCCATCCTTCAGTATTGAACTGGTACTTCATTTATTCATCCTGAAAGGTTGGAAGGCAAATTTGACCTCAACAGGATTTGAACCTCAGAGCACAGAGCTAGAACGAATACCAGGAAGCTTCTTATATCTCTCTTTTGAAAGTGAAGCAGTAGGAAGGACATTCAGCTGTAGAAAACCAAGCCAGAGACAGAGTGTATGTGTAAGATGTGGTCACCTGTTCCTCATAACTTAGCATTTAAACTGGCTGTATCTGGCCAGAATTCTCTCATCTCTTTCTGGTCAAATGCTCATATTGATGTTAAGGTATTGTTCTCAAAATAAGTAATATCAAAATCTCATAGATTCAATATTATGTGAGATAAAGCCTTTACCATGAAAATACAATAGTAACTATAGAGTAATGTAAATGCTAAAGGTTTAAACAGCGATGATGATGATGATAAAAAGGTGTCTTTCCTTCCTTTTACACACATATACATTCATGTAGGCAGCAGATGTAAAGAGAGAGGAGTAGTATGAGGTAGTCAAACTACTCCTCTCTCTTTACATGTTGTAACAGAATTGCAGAAATTTATATATAGATTCATAAACATGATAACAAAAAGTGTTTATATTTATCTAAAAACCTTCCATCATACCTTTATGTAATAACCTTTGTTATATTCCAATCACCAACTTCATAATGAGAAAGTTAGTTATAATATTAAATCCCTCCAAATTCTTAATTATTTAAAAAATTATATAGAAATTATAGGCAGTCTTTCCTGAGAAATATTGAAACAAAAGGATTAAAGGATATATGTTTAACTAAAAATCTTCCACCATAATTTTATGTCGGAATCTTTATAAAGTTATGCTCCAAACATGAGCTTAATGAGAAAGTTAGTTATATTACGAGATACCTCCAAATTTGTAATCATTTTCAAAATTATGACCATGTCTTGTTCATACAGAACTGATTTTGGCCTGGTTTCTACAGCTGGAGGCCCTTCCTAGCGCCAACCTCATTTACAGTGAGTACTGGGTGCTTTTTGTCGTGATGCCTACACAACCACTTTACAGTGAGTACTGGGTGCTTTTTCTTGTGACACTTACACAACCACTTTACAGTGAGTACTGAGTGCTTTATCTTGTGACACCTACATGACCACTTTACAGTATGGGCTGGGTACTTTTTCTTGTGACACCTACACAACCACTTTACAGTGAGTACTGGGTGCTTTTTGTCGTGACACCTACACAACAACTTTACAGTGAGAACTAGGTGCTTTTTGTCGTGACACCTACACGGCCACTTTACAGTATGGGCTGGGTGCTTTTTGTTGTGACACCTACACGACCAATTTCATTATTTTATAGTAATGAAAGAGTCAAATAAGTGTTTTTATCTAAGTTTGTATTTCATGTGTTGTTTGGTTGTTGAATTCCAGATGTGGTTCATCGTGATTTGAAACTCTCCAATATTCTTTTAAATGATGATCCTACAGATGATGTAAATAGTTTCTTTATAAAGGTAAGTGTTATTGGGTAACCTGCACACCCAGAGTCAACACCTGGGTTTGTATTTAGTAAAATGATGATGATGATGATGATGATGTCCTAGGGTAGCCATACAAAGTGTTCTTGGGTATTTAACCCTTTAGCATTGAAACCAACCATATCTGGCAGAGTTCTTTCACCTCTTTCTGTTCAAACCAGCCATAACTGGCTGCTCATACTGATGTTAAGGAATTGTTCTCAAAATAAATAATATCAAAATTTCATAGATTTAATATTATGTGAGATAAAACCTTTACCGGAAAATACAATATATATATTTAGGGATTGTAACATCCAGTTACTGTAGGTTCACCAGAGTGAGCACTCAATGCGTAGTTTCCAGTAGGCATATTGGTGTTGTACTAAGCAGAATGTAATACTAATAATAAAAAGGATGAATTGGTAGGTCTTCATTACGTTTATTGAGGTGTGGCGCGCGTTTTGCGATTGATCAGCTCAAGGTTCGATCTGTATCAATCTGGCCCACTCTGGAATCACAAGCTCATCAGACTTCTGTTATGGTAATAATATATAAATATATAAAAATGTACTGTCTTTAATGCATTGAAACATCAGCGACCCATACCAGACAACCGAAAAAGCAGGAATTGTCCTTATGTTTGTGTTTCTCTTACCTTTTCTAGATGATATTTATTAGTAACCACACAGTGCCTTTGTCACTATATATATATATAGTAGTAATAATAATAAATACAAAGACTAAAATCTAGAGAGGACTCAATAAGGGTTGTGTTTATATAAATATATATAAACCCGTAGAACAAATAATTATTTCTGCTTTCACCCTATTACTATTATTAATATAATTTTCCATATATGGTAGCTGGAAATTATTCAACTATTCTTAAAATAATATTAATCTCCTGATTTTTTCATAGCAAGAATTTATTCTTTCTGCTTCACCTAATGACGTAATTCTCCTTGCATACATTTCGCTCATCTCAAGAGAATGTCTTCACGCACTACCATTATGTCTTTTTATTTTCTAAAGGCAATATTTGGTTGTAATTTTTTTTAAATATTTACTTATGCATTCACAGATTGATATTTCTCAGTTTCAGATGATCCCACTTAGGGTGAAAACAAATTATTTGCTTAAACGTTTACTCTTTGCTAATAATCTACTAATATATAATACCCTTGTGTTTTTGTTTTTCACAAGAGATAACTGATGAAGGAAGGGGTGATGACAAACTGAGAAAAGAAGGGTGATAACGTCGACTGAGAAAAGAAAGGGTGATAACGTCGACTGAGAAAGGAAGGGGTGATAATGTCGACTGAGAAAGGAAGGGGTGATAACGTTGATTGAGAAAGGAAGGGGTGATAACGTCGACTGAGAAAGGAAGGGGTGATAACGTCGACTGAGAAAGGAAAAGATGATAACATCAACTGAAAATAGTTTGTATGTTTGTATCTCCTGTGTGAGTGAGTGCGAAGGAACCAACTAACAAACAAACAAACACCTCTTTTTTTATATTATGTACACATATTACAATTAGCCGTCATTTTTGACGGCACGGGGCCAATTAGTATATATATATATATATATATATATATAATATCTTGTTCCCCAGGTGACTGATTTCGGCCTTTCTGTTGTTAAAGAAGGGGTACGCCAAGAAGATATGCTGGATTCATTCTGTGGGACTTTGAATTACATCGGTGAGTGATGAGTGATTTTTCTTACATTTATTCTATCCTTTTATGCTAATTGGTTCTTTCTGTGGCCTTTGGCTGCAGCCCACATAGCCTCTATGTAAATCTGGTACTGGTTAAGGTGGTGGTGAAATAATGGGAGATTGTGCTGGTCTCTATGTTTGGGTAGAGCGGCAGGGGAATCTTCCTATTTTTGTGCTGGTGCCATGATAAAATGTACCCAGTACACTCTGTAAGGTGGTTGGCATTAGGGAGGGCATTCAGCTGTACTGTCTCAGACAATGGTAGACCGTCTAACCCATGCCAATATAGAGATTGGACATAACATCATGATGATGATTATTTGGTGACCTCATTACTTGACATGAATTCATGACAGCAACCCCCATCCCTAGTAAATCTATATTATAATAAGGGCGGTGGATTGGCAGTATTGGTAAAGCATCGGACATGCTTTGTGGCATTGAGTTACGGCCCTTAACTTTGCCTTTCATCCTTACAGGGTTGATAAAATAAAGTGCCAGTAATGCACTGGGGTCGATTTAATTGACTTTCCCCTCCCTTTCAAATTTCTGGCTTTGTGCCTAAATTAGAAACAATTATAATAAGAGCGGTGTCCGTCTGTCATGCTCACTTTATATAGAGAGGGGGAGAGATATGTACATAGATAGACAGAGAAAATGGAACATCATGTGTTTTCGAGGTGAAAGAAAGAGGTAGATAGACAGAAAGTTATGACGTCACCCTCACCTATATAGAGAGAGTAAAGGAACACCATTTGTTTAATAATAATAATGAAATTATTGTGTAGTGCTCAGGTGCACTACAACTCATCAAAAGTGCATGTATAGTACATAGAATAATGTACAAATGTCAGGAAAGTGAACAGTGTATGAGTCATGATATACACACAGTGTGTGTGAGTATTTAGGCGGAATATTAGGTGTAGTGTTGGCGAATTTCGGGAAGCATGGAGATTTTGAAGGATGCAGTGTCCCGACTGCTAACAACAAATGTAGGTAGTTTGTTCCATGCTTCAGCAACTCTGAGTGTGAAAAACTGAGAGACAGAGTGTGTGTGTAAAGAGGGAGAAGATGTTGCCCTCATCTAGTTAAAATAAAATTTAAAAAATGAATTATTTCCATCATTTTTGAACACCATCACAAAAAAAAAAGACAACATAGGAAATACATAAATTTCACCTCTGAAGTGAAACAGGTGTAGATCTGAGCTTATGACATGACTTCACGATTTGACTTCCTCATGCCAAAACATATTTTTCCCTTTCCATTCTATCATCTACAGCCCCAGAAATTGCTGAAAACAAGAACTATAGCCAACAGTGTGATGTCTGGGCCATGGGTGTCATTGCCTATAACTTGTAAGTTCTAATGATTGCTCACTTTTAACCCTTTTCACGGTAAACATTTTATTTCACATAATTACCAAGGATAGTTTAAGGCTTGAGAGAGAGAGAGAGTTAGTGTAAGCCAACAATAGTTTAATCCTTTAGCATTCCCATTACTCTATATTTACTATTGTATTTTCATGGTAAACACGTTATTTCACATAATATCGAATCTGAGATTTTGATATCATTTATTTTGAGAATAATATCTTGACATCAGTATGAGTGGCTGGTCACAGCTGGTTTGAACAGAAAGCGGTGAGAGAATTCTAGCCAGATACAGCCGGTTTAAATGCTAAAGGGTTAAAACAGCTGCACTCCACCATACACTTACACCATTCAATTCTCCCTTACTGCAAGACCAAAGGAGAACCATTTCATATGAGTTCTCAATACAATAGAGGTGTCACGGCTTATCACATATAACTATAGGTGTATTACTCCTGTCATTTTTGGCAGGAGCAGATGTTCATAATTTTCCCACAAAACTGACTAATTTTCAGACAAAAATGTTTATGCACACCAATCATTATTATGACATCTTTATTCATTATTGTATTGTACATATTTTATTATGTTTTGTGTAATTAAAATAAACAAGCACCCCTACACTTCCCCAGCAATATGCCACTGCTTGTAAGTTCTAGCGATTGCTCACTTTTAAAACAACTACATTCCACCACACACTCACACTCAAATCATTCAGGTCTCCCTTACTAACCATTTCATATGAGTTCTCAATACAAAATAGCTGAGAATGTATTATTTTTTGACATTATTTATCCTGACAAGGGCGGTGGATTGGCAGTATCAGTAGAGGGTCGGACGCCATGCTTTCCAGCATAGTTACGTCCCTTTACGATCTGAGTTCAAATCCCGCCGAGGTTCACTTTGCCTTTCATCCTTACGGGGTCAATAAAATAAAGTACCAGTAATGCACTGGGTAATTGCTGGCCTTGTGCCTAAAGTAGAAACAATTATTTATCCTGACAGAATATTTCTTCTGGGGATTCCTGTGAAACAAGAAAATTTGTTTTCATGTCAAGAAGAATAATGTAAATTTGTACATGAATGTGTATTAGGAAGGTCATCCAGCCAAAATACAGATTCATTTGAGCAAGGTATGGTGCAGCCAGCTAGCCAGACTTTCATAACATGGACGAGCCATCTAATCCATGCAATGGTGGAAAAATAGACGTTCAACGGCGATGATGATGATAATATATATATATATATATATATCTCTATATATAAACGAAAATGTGTGTTTGTCTGTCTGTATGCAGTCTATGCATTTCCAGTTTCCATCCAATTTTGTTCAAATTTGATACATAGGTTATTTAGCTTCCAGGGCATGTCAACATATAGTTTAAATCTTTCTCTCCCCTAAAATAGAAGAGTTCTGGTGCTATTTAAAGAGTGCCATATTGAGGAGTAAGGGTGTTCCTGGCAACGACAGGCTCTTTTGCTAGTATATATATATATAATTGGTTGGTGTTTAATGTTAAATTAATGATGGTGCACCAGTTTGAGTGCACAATGCTATTATGTGGATCCAGCTACCAATGTAGGATTCATCATTTATATCGTCACTGGTTATTGGTAGACGTAAGTCGCAGAGTGTTAATAATAAGCAGTCTCCGCCTGCCTATTAATCATCATCATCATCATTGTTTAACGTCCATTTACCACGCTAGCATTGGTAGGACGTGCTATCTGGTTGTGAGACAACCAGGTCGGAGGACTGTTTTGCTCACACAGAACTGATTTGGGGTTGGTTTCTATGACTGGACACCCTTCCTGATGCCAACCACATTTACAGTGTGGGCTCGGTGCTTTTTGCATTAATGGCTAAACTTAATACTCTCACACACATTCTCATATACACACTCTCATACACTCATTCATGCACACATATACAGCGATACCTCACAGTACGAGTTTAATTAATTCCATGACCGAGCTCGTTTTATGATTTACTCGTTTTACAAATCAATTTTCCCCATTGAAATTAATTGAAATATAAATAATCCATTCTAGCCCCCTAAAAATCATTTTTTATGGGTTTTAAACCAGAAAAAGTGCAGTTACAAGGAATATGACAATTACAAAAACATAAAAGAGAATGAAAAAGAAATATGTAAACTGGTTTTATTAACTGTATGAAACTTGTTCGTACTGCAGATTTCCACTTGTACTACAAGACAAAAATTTGCACGAGCCTCGGTTCATACAGCAAATTACTTGTACAATGGGGCACTCGTACTGCAAGGTTCTACTGTATAAATCCATATTGCAACAATACCTTTACAATTGACAACTGACACCCTCAACCTGGTCTTCTTCAACAGATTCTGTGGCTACCCACCATTCTATGCCAATGATGAGAAAGAATTGATTAAGAAAATCAGGAGTGGGAAAATTACATTTAAATCAACTGAATGGGATGATGTCAGCAATGAAGGTTAGACATCATGCTTGCTATCTGTGTCTTTATGTCTACATTTATTTAGCAGTCTATCTCTCTATTTATCTGCCTTTATGTCTATCTCTCTATCAGTGTCTTTTTGTCTAACTCTCTATCTGTGGCTTTATGTCTATCACTATTTGTGATTATGTCTATCTTTATCTAGAAGTCTATCTCTCTATTTCTTTGTCTTTCTGTCCATCTCTCTATCAATGTATTTTATGTCTATCTTTATCTAGAAGTCTATCTCCCTCTCTATCTGTGTCTTTTTGTCTATCTTTATCTTGCAGTCGATCTATCTCTGTCAGTGTTTTTATGTCTATCTTTATCTATCAGTCTATCTATCTCTATCAGTGTCTTTATGTCTATCTTTATCTAGCTGTCTATCTCTCTATATGTCTATCTATCTCTATCAGTGTCTTTATGTCTATCTATCTTTACCTAGCTATCTATCTCTATCAGTGTCTTTATGTCTATCTATCTTTACCTAGCTGTCTATCTTTATCTAGCAGTCTATCTATCTCTATCAGTGTCTTTATGTCTATCTATCTTTACCTAGCTGTCTATCTCTCTATATGTCTATCTTTATCTAGCAGTCTATCTATCTCTATCAGTGTCTTTATGTCTATCTTTATCTAGCAGTCTATCTATCTCTATCAGTGTCTTTATGTCTATCTTTATCTAGCAGTCTATCTATTCATTTCATTTTACGTCCGCTTTTTCCCTGCTTGCAAGGGTGGGACGGGAACTGATTCTGGCCTGATTTCTACAGCTGGATGCCCTTCCTAACACCAACCTCATTTACAGTGAGTGCTGGGTGCTTTTTTTGCCGTGGAATGATAGGGACCCCAGTCCTATCATCTCATTTCTACAGCTGAGTAAACTGGAGCAATGTGAAATAAAGTGTCTTGCTCAAGGAAACAACACATCACCTGGTCTGAGAATTGAACTCACACACAACCTTTCGATTGCAAGGCCAATGCTCTAACCACTAAGCCATATGTCTATCTTTATCTAGCAGTCAATCTATCTCTATCAGTGTCTTTATGTCTATCTATCTTTACCTAGCTGTCTCTCTCTGCATATTTGTATTATCTAGATGTCTATCTCTCTATCTATCAGTGTCTATGTGTATATCTGTCTCTCTGTATAAGTACTCAAGAAGAGCTACTGACCTTACAGATGGCCCAGGGTCCTGCATCTTGCTTACATGAGAAAGAGAAGGTGAAATAGCTGGGTATGTGTGTGTATTCATATATATATATATATTTATCTAACCCATACTAGTGGAAAATGGACATTAAATGATGATGATGATATATATGGTGATGAGTGTGTGTGTCTGTAGCATTAACCAACAAAATGTCTGTTCATTTTATTTTATATTTCAGCAAAAGAATTCATCACAAAATTACTCCAGGTTGATCCCAGCTATCGCCTGACAGCCGCTGAAGCCTTAAACCATCCTTGGCTTACGGTAATTATCACTATTTCTCTCTCCCTCTCTTTCAAGCCTTAACCCTTTAGCATTTACATTACTCTATATTTATTATTGTATTTTCACAGTAAAGGCTTTAGCTCACATAATATTCAATCTATGAGATTTTGATGTTATTTATTTTAAAAACAATACCTTAATGTCAATATGAATGGCCAATTACAGCTGGTTTAAAGAGAAAAAGTTGAGACAATTCTGGCCAGTTTAAATGCTAAAGCCTTAAACTATCCTTGGATTACAGTAAGTCTTTCTCTCCCTCTCAAACCTTAAACTATTCTTGGATTACAATAATTCTCCCCTCTCAAGCCTTAACCCGTAAGCATTTAAACTGGCTGTGTCCAGCCAGAATTCTCTCACCTCTTTCTGTTCAAACTGAGGTTAAGGTATTGTTCTCAAAATAAATAACATCGAAATCTCATAGATTCGATATTATGTGAGGTAAAGCCTTTACCATGAAAATACAATAGTATATATAGAGTAATGTAAATTCTAAAGGGTTAAACTATCCTTGGCTTACATTAACTCTCTCAAGCCTTAAACCATCATTGGCCTATGGTATCTCTCTCTCACTTCTGTACTTATAATTCAATGGGTCAGCCATGTCACACATCATCAAATTCATTCTCCCTGAACATTATATTAAGAGTACATGTATCTGTAGAATGTACCATGTTCTGTAATATAAGAAGTCTTCTTGTGAATGTGACCTGGGCATTACTGTCAACGATTAGTGCTGGATGAAGCACGTCTCTAAAATTGTCAAGAAAGCCAAGGGTGTCTTAACGTCACTCAGAAAGACCTTTGTCAGTTGCTCTCCAGCTATCTATTTAAAGCTGTATATAGCTATGGTGCGGCCAACCCCATATCTTGCTCAGAACATTGACCTCCTGGAAACTGTTCAGAGATGTGCAACCAAGCGAATACTCTCCATCAGGCATCTGCCACGGGCATGGATACATTGAAGCTCCAACGTCTGGCAACTGACTTGATAAATACCCACAAAATTATTAACCATCTTGCCAAGAACAACCCTGAGCACCTTTTTGATTTCCATGTGGGCATGCCTACAAAGTCAGAAAACAGTACAGCTCCCATGACTTTCGGAAACATTTTTTCATGCTCAGAGTTGCCGAAGCATGGAACAAACTCCTTGCATCAGTTATTAGCTGCCTAGTCACTGCATCCTTTAAAATCTCCATGCTTCCTGAAATTCGCCAACACTACACCTGATATCCTCCCTCCATACACACACACGCATGTATATCATGACTGATATACTGTTCACTTTCCTGACATTTGTACATTATTCTATGTACCTTTGATGAGTTGTAGTGCACCCGAGCATTGTACACAATAATTTCATTATTATTTTAAGTAAGTAACCCCTTCTAATTTTGTGTATCTGTTCTGTAGAAAGTAACCTCTTCTAATTTTGTTTATCTGTTCTGCAGGAAGTAAGTAACCTGTTCTAATTTTGTGTGTCTGTTCTGTTAAAAATAACCCTCCTAATTTTGTGTATCTGTTCTGTAGAAAGTAACTCCTTCTGATTTTGTGCATGTCCTGTAAGGAGTAACCAATGTAGGGCTCCAGCAGATGTATCAATCCTGTTTGTTTTCTTCTGCAGGGAAACAAAGATGACAGTAAGCCGTACTCTAACATTCTGGAGATGATGGAAATTTGGCAAGATGACCTTAAAAAGGAGCATCTGAAGAAAACGTTCAGCAGCGAATCTAAAGCCTCAGACGTAAGGATTTACTTTAGATTGTTGTTTGGTGGGCCAATTTGTGGGTGGCATGCTGGGTGAATGGGAGTGTTCAATGGTTGCTGGTATGCTCAGTGAGTGGGAATGTTATTGGCATGCTGGGTAAGTAGATGGTTTGATGGCATGATGGGAAGGTTTTTAGGTGGATAGGTAGCACAGTGGGTGAGCATATGGATTGATGGTATGGTGACATGGTAAAAGGATACTTAGGTAGAAACTGATGTGTCAAGTTCCATTCTTTTATATAAAAATAAAAAATAAAAAATCACCTGACCATAAGTAAAGATCAGTATATTTAAATAATAGAGTCAAATAAATATTGGAGTACCTTGGATATTTTAAAATCTGGCAGAGACCATCCCATCTTGAGTCAATACAGTCAATATTTCTTCCAGAGGAGAGAGGGCGTAAAAGAGATACAGTAGAAGAATTGACTTCAGAACTGGACTAGTATTTTATTTATCAACCATGAAAGGATGAAGAGATTTCTTTTCTTTTTTCTTTACTTTTTCAGGATAAAGTAAATACAATATCGAAAGTTGTTGCCAAAGGCAACACAAAAAAATGCCCTACTTTAAAGAAACCTCATACCACACCAGTCTAGACCCAGTTTTACAACAAACCATTTAGTAAAATCACCACCACTTCTACTATCACACAGTAAATTGACAGATTTCCTGCAGGAACCAGACAGTTACGCTGTATCTTCTTCAAACGGTAAGATGTCCATCCGTCCACCCCACCCCCAAAAAAGACGGAAAAGAAAAGAAATGAGTACTAAAGAACAAGAAAATGTTTTGGGCTTTCACTAAATTATGAGAGAAAATGATGGAAAAACTGGAAAAATAATACCCCCGAAAACCTGATAAAAGAATATCAGTTATTAAATTTTAATTTCCACTATGCGAAGGGTCATGTTTTTTTTAATTGTGGTCACTTGTCTGAATTTGGTATTAACTGCCTCTTGTTCTGGTATAAAGAATTTTCCATTACAACAAATTCTTTTTTTATACTAATGAAATTTCACTGTAATTATGAAAATGGTCAAGAGTATGGAGATATTTAGAAATATAACTAACTTTCTTTGTCTTATCACAAACCACTTTACTGTACTGCATACGTCTCCAACACGAGGGAGGTTGTCATGTCTATGGCACAGCTGAAGTGTTCTGACCCTTAGTTTGGCAGATTTTCTACAGTAGGATGCCTTTATTATCACCAACCACTTTACTGAGTGTGGTGTATCATAGCACCAACATTAGAGAAGTGTTATATCATTGTCATCGTTTAATGTCTGCTTTCCCAGCTAGCAAGGGTCAGACTAAGTCAGTACTGAAGCGGGGTACTTATGTCCCGGACAAGCCAGCAATCTGTCGTCTCACTTATGTACGATCTCTCACATTCTACCGAGTGCACAGGAGAGATTGCCATGTCTTTCACACAACTGAAGGTCCTCCCAATCCAGTATTTAATAAGCTGGATGCCCTTCCTATCACCAACCACTTTGAAGCATGTACTGGGTGTATTTATCAGGTAGATCACCAAACTCTAGGGAAGCTGTCATGTCCTTGACATGACTGAAAGGTCCTCCCAACCCTTTGTTTGGCAAGCCTTCTACAGCTGGATGCCCTTCCCATTACCAACCACACACACACACATATATATATATATACTTACGGTAAACATTGATGCAATTCAATTCAACATACTTTTTCCACATAGGAAGGACAGAGTATATTTAGAATAAGAAAATGTGAAGTCCTTTATTGATAAGGCTGTGATACATATTTCAATGACAGTTGCCAGGCAATTCCGCCTAACCAGTGCCATGATTTCATCAGATAGCTTCTTTGTCGCTTTAATTTGGATTGCCTTGAGAACGTAACCTTATTATGTAAGAAACCGTCTGATGAGATCATGGCACTGGTTAGGCAGAATTGCCTGGCCATTGTCATCATTGAAATATGTATCATGGCTTTATCAATAAAGAACTTTAACATTTGAAACTACTTTGCATTTTCTTATTATATATATATACATAGAAAGAAAGAGAGAGAATAGTGTTTTATTTGGCTACAACAATGCTAATGGGACCTTAAATGTTAGAAATAATGATAACAAAGTTGTTGGAATTTACGAGATTTTGATGTTATTTATTTTGAGAACAATACCTTAACATCAGTATGAGCAGCCAGTTACAGCTGGTTTGAACAGAAAGAGGTGAGAGAATTCTGGCCAGATACGGCCAGTTTAAATGCTAAAGGGTTAAACAACTCCGGCATTTGCATTGTTGTAGCCTTCTAATAAAACAAAATGCTTTAAGTAAACTACAACAGATTTCATTTACATATATATATATATATATATATATATATATATATATGCATACATAGATAGATATATATGCATACATAGATAGATACATATGCATACATAGATAATATATGCATATATATATATATATATATACATATCTACATACCTATATACACATATCACTTAATGTTCATTTTTCCTACTAGAAAGGGTTGGACATGTCTTCACAAATCAAGTCAGCACTCAAGCGAAGCACTGACCCCTCAGATGGGGTCAGTGTATATATATATTGTATTTCCCAGCCTATTAGACACACTTTTCCCTCAAAAAAAAAAAAAAAAAAAAAAAAAAATTCTTCCCTGCATCCAATACGCCAGTATCACCGATGGAAGGCCGAACAGAGGGTAAGGACAATTATGGTTTAAAAAATTGAGTTTGTGTTACTATTAGTATTACTGATACAGCAATACAATAAAATCTATATAAGCAAAAATGATGTCAAACTTGTATAAGAGTTCCTGAGAAAACAATGAAATAATTTTTAATAAATTTATGAAAAAAATGTACCAGAAATTTTTTCCCCTCAAAATGTCCTTGTAAAACCTGGGGGCATCCAATAGGCTGGCAAATACGGTATATATTGATAGTCAATCGACACGTCCCAGACCTCATCAAATCAGGCAGAGGAAACGTTTCCATTAGTCTTTCTAATTGCTAATACTATCTGTCGGTCGCAACTCCAGGCAGAAGGAACAACATGAAATAAAGTGTCTTGCTCAAGGACATAACGCATCACCCGGTCTGAGAATCAAAATCACAACCTTACAATTGCAAATCCAATTCTCTAACCACACAGCCACACGTCTTCACACGATATATATATATAAAGAGAGGGAGAAAAAAAAACAAAATACCATTAACTAATGATAATGTTTTATTGTGGTGGTAAGTCTGCCTGGAGTGACCACCAGAGACATTGGTTAAAATGACACAATGACATGGACATGAGAGAAAAAATGAGATGACAAGAAAAATGTAAAAATGTTTTTTTTTGTTTCTTTTTTTTTTTCATAGGAAAGAATAAAGCCCCAGCACTGCTTTTTTTTTTATTTTTTATCGATGGCCCTTTTTTCTCCACCATGACGATAACGATGACATCAGCCTTTTTCTCTTTCTTTTCCAACCTAAGACCCCTTCCTACCGCCCCATCCCATCCCACTAAAATGGCTGTTTCATTTAATTAATGGCCCTTCTCTGCTACATTGGCCTTCTTAGCATCCGAGGATCCTACTTTTCCACCCCCGTCACCTCCATCCTCCTCTTCTTCACTGATGTCATCTTCTACGTCATCTTCTTCTTCGTCCTCCTCTTCGTCACTCAGCTCTTCGTCGTCAACGCCATCAAGGGACTTGTCCTCGTCTTCCTCTTCGTCCTCTTCCTCTTCATCTTCATCCTCCTCGTCTTCGTCTTCCTCATCTTCCGGGTTCTCTCCAGGGAACTGATTGCTGTTGTCCCCGCCGCCGCCACCACCACCAGCATTGTCCTTGCGCACCTTCTTCGCTGCAGACACCAGAGCGGCCTCCTGCTGGGTCTCTTCCTCTTCGGGTTTAAAACCTAGACCCGTGTGACCATGTTTGCCACTCAGACGTTTGTGTTCTTGACCCTGTTCAAACTGATGTTCTAGCTCCCGGTCAATTTTTGTCTGCGCAGTGTTTGCAGACTTCTCTGAAGAGAGAAAAGAAAAAGAAAAAGAAAAAGAAAAAAATATTAAACAAAACATTAGATAACACCCCCTACCCCCCATAAAAAAATTATTTAACCTTTTAGCATTTACATTATTCAATATATACTATATACAAATGATGAATCAAAACAACAGATATGTTTAGAATTTTGTGTTTCAATAGACTTTATCTAGAGCCATAATAACCAAATTAAAAGATGATATAGAGAGAAAGAGCCATATATTGTAAGAGAAACACGGTATATTGTATATATACTTGTTTCTACTTTTGGCACAAGGCCAGCAATTATCACAGTGTATTACTGGTACTTTATTTTATCGACCCCGTAAGGATGAAAGGCAAAGTTAACCTCGGCGGGATTTGAACTCAGAATGGCAAGGGCCGTAACTCTATGCGTCAAAGCATGGCGTCCGACCCTCTACCGATACTGCCAATCCACCAATACTAAATACATATTCAATAGAAGAATATGTACACAGATGGAATCGTAAGTGAAACCTTATAGTGCTATTTCATACCTGGAGAGTATGGCTAAAAATTGATCTATGTAATCAATGATTCCATCTGTGTACATATTCTTCTATTGAATATGTATTTGGTATATAGACAATATACTGTGTTTCCTTTACAATATATGGCCCTTTCTCTCTATCATCATCATCATCATTTTACGTCCGCTTTTCCTTGCTAAACATATATCTTTTAATTTGGTCTATATATACTATTGTTTTTCGTGGTATAGGCTTTACATCATATAATTCTCTCACATAATATCGAATCTATGAAATTTTGATATTATTTATTTTGAGAACAATACCTTAACGTCAATGTGAACCACCAGTTATGGCCAGTTTGAACAGAAAATGGTGAAAGAATTGTGGCTAGATATGGCTGGTTTGAATGCTAAAGTGTTAAAACAAAATGGCAAATATAAATTTATATCATTTTTTTTTAAAAACTTAATGAAATTATTTTATTTATGGAATATATCATGTAAATACAATTTAATAGAAAAACAAAATTTAGATTGAGAAGAATGGAATGTAAAATAGGAAAATAAAGAGAAAAAACGGGAAAGGGAGGGAATGGCAAGGAGTCTATTGTCACAGAAGAATGGGAAGGGGGAGGATGATTGGACTCTGGGCCTAAGGCACTGGTGGAAGGGCTGCGCTCCACGGACAAGACCGCAAAAGAACTCCTGCAGACAATGACCAGCGACACCCGCTGTAACAGCCACCTCACTTCACGGGGCTCCCTCCTCAGATGAGCCCCCGACGTTCTGAACTTATTTGAAGGGAAAGTCGATTAAATCTACCCCAGTGCATTATTGGTACTTTATTTTATCAACCCACTTAAGGATGAAAAGCAAAGTTAACCTTGGCGGGATTTGAATTCATGACATAAAGAGCCCTAACTATATACCACAAAACATGTCAGACTTTCTACCGATTCTGCCAATCCACCACCCTTATAAGTTTATATAATTATATAAACACTGGGGAGGGGAAAATCAATTAAATCTACCCCTGTGTGTTACTGGTCTTTATTTTATTGACTTCGCAAGGATAAAAGGCAAAGTTAACCTTGGTGGGATTTGAACTATGACATAAAGAGCCCTAACTATATACTGCAAAACATGTGGTCCGACACTCTACCAATTCTGTCAATCCATCGGCCTTATAAGTTTCTATAATTACATAAACATGGTTTGTGTCCACATGAGGTAAATCTACCCCAGTTTGGTGGCTACTTTAGACTGTTCTGTGACAATTCTGTACCCTCTTTTAACCCTTTAGTATTTACATTACTCTATATATATACTATTGTATTTTCACGGTAAACACTTTTATTTCACATATCTCACATAATATCGAATCTACAAGATTTTGATAAAAATACCTTAACATCAGTATGAGCTGTTGGTTATGGCTGGTTTGAACAGAAAGTGGTGAGAAAATTCTGGCCAGATATGGCCGGTTTAAATGTTAAAGTATTAAAGAAGTGTTCAAAGAGTATAGGGTATATGAGTACCCTGGATATGCCTGTAGTCTACCCACATGGTGTGTGTCTATATCGGTGGGGAGAGGGAGGTGTAGTTACCATGGAGTGTGTGGTTGGGGTAGGTGTAGTTACCATCTGTATGGTGTGTGTGGATGGGAGTATATTTACCCAAGTGTGTGTGGGGGCGAGGTGTAGTTATCATCTGTATGGTATGTGTGGAAGGGGGTATGGTTACCCAGGTGTGGGGGCGAGATGTAGTCACCATCTGTATGGTGAGTATGGAATGGGGGCATAGTTACCCAGCTGTGGTGTGTGAGGGGGCTGCAGATAAACATCTGTGTGGGGGAGACACAACCCAGTTGTGTGGGAGTGGATGGGGTGGTGTACACCTTACTGTTGGATTCGAATTTCTGCCAGATGCCAAAAGGGAGACAACCAAGGTGGACAGAATGACTAGTTTTTCAGACTTTTACTGGTTCGTCTTTAGACTGCGGCCATGCTGGAGCACTGCCTTGAAGGAATTTTAGTTGATCATTATTGATTTCTTTTTGTTGAACCGTTAAGCTATGGAACATAAAAAGACAGGCCTAGTGGTTAGGGTGTTGGATTCATGACAAAGTGTGTATGATTCTTATCAGGGTAGCATGTGTTCTTGAGCAAAACACTTCATTTCATATTGCTTTTCTTGATAGGACTGAGGCCTCTATCATTAAAACACCCGAGAAACCCCCTATAGGGTGCAACTTTGTAGGAAGCCAAATAAACCTACATGAGAGTAGGGGCTGTAACAACATGACAGGACCGAGTCTCTTGTCATTAAAACACCTGGGGAACCTCCTATAAGATACTTAATAGCAGGCTAGCTAAATCTGCATAATAGACAGCTCTAACATGATAGGACTGGGGCCTCTATTATTAAAACACCCTAGAAACCACATATAAGATGCAACCTTGTGGGAGGCCAGCTAAACCTGCATAGGTGAGAGATGTAATAACATGATTTGACCAGGAGCCCCCATCATTAAAACATCTAAGAAACCTCCTATAAGAGGCCAGCTAAAGCTGCATAGTTGAAAACTGGTTTTGGTTAGGTTGTCATAAAAAACGGTTAAATAGGAGACAAAAAAAAAAAATACTACAAGGAATAATTCAGTCTTAGGTATGTCTGAACAGAAGATGGGAACAGCTTCACTTATGGACTTAAGGGTCTGCTGCAGGATGAAGACTGACCCAGGGCTAAATTAAAACAATGAAGAAAGCAAAGATACGAACCATGACCCTTCTCGTGTCCTGGATTTTCGTGGTCTCTCTGAAATTAAAAAAAGAATTTTTTCATGTAATCAAGTATATATATATATATGTATATACACATATATATATATATATATATATACACACACAAACAATCACATATACACACATTACATCATCATCACTGTTGTGAGACAAGTCAGATCAGGTAACCATGTCTTGCTCATACAAAACTGTTTCTGGCCTGGTTTCTACAGCTGGATGCCCTTCCTAACGCCAACCACATTTACAGTGTGGACTGGGTGCTTTTTATCGTGGCACCAAAACGACCAACTGACAGGTTGGACTGGGTATTTTTCCGTGTCACCAGCACGACTATACGTATATAAACATACTGCTAGCTAACTATCTATCTGTCTTTCTATCTACCTATCTTTCTAAATATCTATCTACCTACCTAACTCTCTAACCACCTACTTTAATCTATTTATTACCTACGTACCTCTATCTGACTGTCTGACAGTTATGTATATCTACCAATGTATCTATCTTCGGACAAGAACAAAAACAACAAAGCCAAATCCAAATAAAAGTCCAAAGATAAAATTCAAACGGAGGGCAGGACCAAATATAACAAACAGTTATTTTGTTCATCAACCACCTGAAACACCCAAACAAGCTTATAGCTGTACAGAAATTGTTGACAAAACTAATAGTACTAGTAGTGGTGGTGGTGGTAGTAGTAGTAGTAGTAGCAGTATTTACCTGAGAAGAAGCTCCCATCAAACGAAGGAACTTTTCCTTGCGGTCTTCATTGCCAGCAAAGTTTGCAGATTCCCAGTCATTAGGGGATTCCTAAGGAAAGGAGAAAATAGAAAAATGGCCGTGAGTCTTTATAGAGGGAGGGAGGGGCGACAGCTTATATAAATAGAGGAGGGAGGGGTGATAGTCTTTATAGAGAGAGGGAGGGTCGACTCTTTATAGAGAGAAGGGTGAGGAGTTGAGACAGGTAGATAGATAGGTGGAAATGAAATTAAATTTACAGCTCACACCCATGCAGGTTTAGCTGGCCTCATACAAGGTTGTATCTCAGGAGGTTTCTCAAGTGTTTTAATGGTAGGGGACACAGTCCTATCATGAAATAGGAACATGAAATGAAGTGTTTGTTCAAGAACACATCATGCCATCCGGTGCGGGAATCAAACCCACAACCTCAAGATTGTGAGCCTGACACCCTAACCACTAGGCCATGCACCATTACATGAGTTAGATAGATAGAAAGATGGGTAGATAAGTAAGTAGGCAGGCAGGTAGGTAGATAGGTAAGTAGGCAGGCAGGTAGGTAGATAGGTAAGTAGGCAGGCAGGTAGATAGAAAGATGGGTAGATAGGTAGGTAGGCAAGCAGGTAGATGGACTGACAGATATGTAGGTAGGTAGGTAGATAGACAGATATATGGGTCAGTAGGTAGCCATTGGTGGTTAAATTTAGAAGTATGGAACCCAGTGTGTTTCATTTACTGTCCTTATTGGCACAATATTTGAACACCATGTACTGGGTGAAATTTGTCACGGCACCAGCACCACTACTTTACAGAGACCAGATGTCAAATGTAGGTCAACGTTAAGCTGGTAATAGGCTCAGACTAGATGTTATATGTAGAGCTAGTAATAAGCCCAGGCTGGATGTGAAATGTAGGGTTATGCAAAGCTAGTAACAGACTCAGGCCAGATGTAAAATATCGACTCCCCCTTCAAACTACTTTAAGTATTTTTAGTAAGAAGTACTAAATACATATGATTTATGTATGAGTTACAGGTATTTAATGAAGGCAAATGACGCAGTCGTTAGGGTGTTCAGCTCATTATTGTAAGGTCGTGAGTTCAATTCCGAGACCGGGTAACACATTGTGCCCTGTGGCAAGACACTATACTTCAGTTCACACAGTTGGTAGATATGAGTTTTACCTGTAATACAAAGAGACAGTCTTGTCATGTTGAATCCTCAGCCACTTACTTATACACTGGTTTTCCATGAGCAGGCTGTTTCGTTGTTCATACAACTGGAGTACTCGCTGGAAATAATTGAGGTCCAACAACAGATATATAAATATATATATATATATGAGTCCTGGGTTCATTCAAGGGTAACCACAGTAAGGTACTCAATATATTAGTAGAATGTATACAACAGATTTAATATAGAAATGGCTTCTACAGGAATAGAACTGTTTCATTTGAAGGAAATCATCAGGAAAGCTTTCTTGATGATTTCCTTCAAATGAAACAGTTTTAGTCCCGTAGAAGCTATTTCTATATTAAATCTGTTATATATATATATATAGATAGATAGATAGAGAGAAAGAGAGAGAGAAATATATAAAATCCCGCCCGCAGTACCAAATAGTGTCTGTTTGTGTGCTCAGCAAGCCATTTCAAAGGTGTAGCCTTGAAAAGTCTTGCTGAACACTCAAGCTGAAACTGCTTGGCACCGCAGTCGAGATTTTACATATCTCTAACTCATTCTGCATCTCCCTATGCATTGAGTACTCCCCTCAGCCTCAGCACCACACGTTCTCTCTCTCTCTCCCTATATATATATATACACACACACACACACACATATGAACATATGATGTAAAAGAAGTATATGAAGATATACATAATATGCACAAATACATACACACCAAAAAAATGCAGACTCACATGCACTTTTAGTAATATAACTAACTTTCTCATTACTAAATTGATGTTTGAAACATAATTTAACAAAGGTTCTTACATAAAATTAAGATGGAAGGTTTTTAGATAAATATAAATACTATAACCATTTTGTTATCATATTTCTAATGAAAGAAACTACTTTTTTATATGATTTTGAAAATAATCAAAAATCTGAATGGATTTAGTATTATAACTTTCTCGTTAAGCTGATGTTTGGAACATAACTTAAAGAAAGGTTCTTACATAAAAAAATGATGGAAGGTTTTTAGATAAATATAAATATCTTTGTACCATGAAACCTGGAGCAGTTTCAAGTAGTTTGACATCAGCAGGGTTGAAACAAATTTTTTAAGAACATTGAAAATCAATTTTTTTTTTTAGATTAAAAAAATAATTTAAAACAAAAAATACATTTAAAACATAAATAAAAAATATTTCTTGATAAAATGCTATTTTTCATGAATTTTTTAAAAAAATGTACCCCTCCCTCCATTTTACTCATCGTTGAAATTTAATTAATTACACATCATACAGAAATATAATTTGTTTCAAGTTGCACTTCCTGAAAATTGCTACCATTATCTGAACTTATCTCCGGTTCTTTTCTTTAACAATTACTACCAACAGCATTGACTACATCACCACCACTACAGTCAACAACAACATCAACAGCACCACCATTATCATCACTAGTCACCAACACCATCACTACAGTCAACAATATTACCACCATCAACAGCACCACCATTATCAACATAAACAGCACTGCCATTATCATCACCTGCATCAGCACTGCCATCACCATCATAACCACCACTACCACCGTCATCACCAAGCAGCACTACAGTGTTCACTCACCATCATCAACATCACCAAAATCTGCCCACACCCTGGGTTAGGGCACCAATCAGCCATCACAGATAATGAACTTAGATTTTCTTGATTCCTATTGAAAGCTAAATCTGATGGTATCTATTTCTACCAACAGCTACATTGAACCCAGACTATGTAGCATTGTATAATACGTGTTGGTGATCTACACGATAAATACACCCTGTACACTCTGTAAAGTGGTTGGCGATAAGAAGGGCATAGAGTTATAGAAAACCTGTCAACAAAAGGAACAGGACCCTTCAGCTGTGTCAAAGACATGACAACCTCCTTAGTCTTGGTGATCGACACAATAAATACACCCAGAACACCCTGTAAAGTGGTTGGTGATAAGAAGGGCATTCAGCTGTAGAAAAGCTGCCAAACAAAGGAACAGGAGAACCCTTCAGTCTTGTCAAATACATAGCAAACTCCCTAGTATTGGTGATCTACACAATAAACACACCCAGAACACTGTAAAATGGTTGGTGATAAAGGGATCCAGTCATAGTAAATCTGCCAAACAAAGGGACAAGAGGACCTTTCAGTCTTGTCAAAGACATATCAACCACCCTAATGCTAGTGCCATGATTGTTAAAATGTACCTGGTAGAGCATGGGAATCTTTTGTAAATGAGATGCAGGCCACTGGGCTGCCAGAACACGCAATAGAGTGCAAGAATGTAAGTAAGCATGATACAGGTTTCCACCATTTTATCTAATAGTTCAGTAGCTCTGCATGAGCACTGACATGGTCAGTAAAGACCCACCATCCAACTTTTGCTGGCAAGGGAAAAGGTTGTTAAATGAAGGTGATGATGGTGGTGAGCGTTCTGCTCTGACATACTGTAATGTCTTCCTTCCCAAGTAAACCCAGACTGTGTAGAATACAGTATTCTGCCCCCACACAACACCATATCTTCTTTCTCACTCTTCTTATTATTATTCAGCAGCTAAATTACCGAACTGTTGGATTAAACAAACATACAAAAGAGACAAAAACCATAATCAAATTCCAGCTCTTCATTACAAGATCTTTTGGCAAGCAAACTGAAGGAAGACAGCATGGCAATTTAGCTGCTGAATAGCAGTGGGAAGGTCGACAACTGATCTCTATGGAAACGGTGCAGCAAGTGCACAAGGTGTAATGAGATATAGATTGGGGAGAAACCAAAACAAAGGAGAAAAAAAAACAAAGCAAACAATGCTAATATTGGAACTAAATGCTAAACAGTTATGACATTAAAACACCACAGTTATGTAACATACATGACTCCCAACACCAATTATGACCCACCATATATACTTAAATATTAGCCAAGGAATATGTAACATAAAAAAAAAAATGATGGTTGAAAGGGTGTTGGCTTATATTCGGAGTCAATATTTTGACGATTTTCACTAACTTCAAATCCTACGGAAATAAGGCTTGGATTTTTGCCCATTTCTCAGACATGAAATAGTGGGGATTACTTATAGTCGTATCAGCTTATAATCAAGTATATATTACAGTTGTGTCCTAAATCCCAGTTATGACTTAAACACTACAGTTGTGTTGTAAACCCTAGTTATGATCTAAACACTAGTTGTGTCCTAAATCCCAGTTATGACCTAAATACTAGTTATATAACAAATATGGCAAAAGCATCCAGTCCATCCTGCAAGGTGATCGTCATGGTGACATAAGAAAAGCGCCCAGTAGACACTGTAAGGTGATTGTGATAAGACAAAGGGCACCCAGTCCACACTGTAAAGTGGTCATGTTGGTGACAACAAAAAGCACCTAGTTTACTCTGTAAGGTGGTTGGTGTTAGGAAGGGCATCCAGCCGTAGAAAACAAACCAAAATACAGATCCGTTTGAGCATAACATGGTCTCTGGACCTGACTTGTCTCATAACAATCTGTCTAACATATGCAAGCATGGAAAATAGGCGTTAAACGATGATGATGATGATATAGCAGCTTGATATCAAAAGAGATAAGGCATTTGATACCAAACCACCTGAAACCATCCCTAGTTCTTTGATACAAGATGTATATTTGAAAATGTTTATATTTATCTAAATATTGACTCTCAGGTCTCAGATAACACCCCTCCCCCATTAAATTTTGCTAATCTTTCTCTGGTGCAATTTTATTTTAACCTTTTAAGATTTGAATAACTCTATATATACTTTTGTATTTTCATGATTAAAGGCTTTATCTCACATAATATTGAATCTATGAGATTTTGATATTTATTTTGAGAACAATACCTTATCAGTATGAGCAGCCAGTTATGGACAGTTTGAATAGAAAAAGGTGAGGCAATTCTGGCCGGATATGGCTGGTTTAAATACTAAAGGGTTAAGTGGTACCATCCCCCGCAACAATTGATTTTCTTTATACATTAAAAAACATTATATAGGACAAAAAAAAAAAAGGTACGTTACTAGAAATCCCATAGGGTATAAAATAAATAGGATGGGTTGGGGTCTCAATATGTAAACTAAATGACTAATTCTGTTTTTTTTTTTTTAAATCAATGGAGACAACCTAGAAAAATTACCAATTTTCCAACCCCCACCCGCTTATTCCACCCCTTCCTATTATTTGGAACCCAAGAGTATATATATATATATATATATATATATATATATATATATATATACACACACACATATTTAATATAGAAATGGCTTCTACAGGACTAGAACTGTTTCCTTTGAACGAAACAGTTCTACTCCTGTAGAAGCCATTTCTATATTAAATATTTATACTCTGCTATGTATTGAGTACCTTACTTACTGAAGTTACCCCCGATTGAACCCAGGATACACACATATATATATAATTTAATCTTAAAATGCCTTATATTCCAAAAACACCTGCTTAATAACGAGAAAGTTAGTAAATCCTTTCAAATTCTTCATAATTTTCAAAATTATATGAACAACGTAAGCGGTGTATTTCATGAGAAACATGGTAATGGGAGTTATAGCTCCAAATAATGACATTTTATAGTTTTGTTTTGTTAACCCTTTAGCATTCAAACCGGCCGTATCCAGCCAGAATTCTCTCACCAACTTCTGTTCAAACCGGCTGTAATTGGCCACTCATACTGATGTTAAGGTATTTTTCTCAAAATAGATAACATCAAAATCTCATAGATTAGATATTATGTGAGATAAAGCCTTTACCACGAAAATACAATAGTATATATAGAGTAATGTAAATGCTAATGGGTTAAATTTTCTCTCTCAGGTTTTCAATATCATCCATTATACTTCTTTGTCCATCATTGTCATATTCAGTACCAGGATAGATTCCAGCCCAATATCCCTACTTCAGGTTGACAATATATATGACTTGATGTCCACCATATTACTCTGTTCATCTTCAGTACCTGAATAGATTCCAGACCAATGTCCTTACTTCAGGTTGTCAAAGTATTTGACATAGTGTCCACCACACTTCTCTATCTATTCCCTCTTCAGTACCAGGACAGATTCCAGACCAGTATCCTTACTTCAGGTTGTCAAAGTAATTAACACGATGTCCACCACATTGCTCTGTCTATCTTCAGTTCCTGCCTAGATTCCAGACTAGTATCTCTGCTTTCCCAAGATAGTGAATTGGCAGAGTCGTTAGAACATCAGATAGAATGCTTCATGGTATTCATTCCAGCTCTCTGCTCTCTGAGTTCAAATCCCGCCAAGGTCAACTTTGCCTTTCATCCTTTCGAGGTCAATAGAAAAAGTACCAGTCTAGTACTGGGGTTGATTCTTCCTCTCTGCTTTACTCAGGCCTAAAAAAGGATGGGATCTGCCAAGCTTAAAATGCCCCCAAAACGCTGCATGCCACTAAGGCGCCCCTATGACTATCAGGAGTTATGGGACCATACATCCCTGCTTAAGGTTGTCAATGTATGTCCACCACACCCTCCCACTCCATGCTGGGAATCTTACAGGACCAGTTTTGAAATTTCCTCTTTAAGATGTCTTTCACAAACTTCAGATAAATGGAGTCAACATTCTCTGATCATCTAACTTTTAGGAGGTTTACACAGGAACTCAATTTCCCAAACAGATACATGAGAGTTTTTCCATTAAAAAAAAAAAACCCACTCAGGTTTCCAAATAGGCATTTGAGTGGTTATTATACAGGCATTCATCATGCGTTCATGTCACTTCACATCAAAGGCCACACCTAGCAAACTTGTATAGCAACCAACAGCACTTGTTCTTGATCTTATTTTTAGTGTGTTTTTAGATTGTGTGTGTGTGTAGAAGGTGTATATGAGTCTGCGTTTTATGCATGTAGAGAATGTGTGACTATCTTTAGGTGAGTGCACATGTGCCTGTGCAAGCCTATGCTATGTGTCTGTGCATGAATGTGTGGATGCATGCATATGTGACTGTGTATGAATGAATGGGTGTATGCCTGTGTCTGCACGAATGTGTGGGTGTGTGTTATCTCATATTTCCATAGCAGGGAGACAAGTGATCAAGTTCCTGGTTGATCAATAACTATGTCAAGGAACAATCTGTTTTATATCTTAGGTTGTTGTGTGATATACATTACTGCTATAGTAGATATGCACCACATCACACCACTGTTATATTGTGTATATATCCTATAACACTGTAACACACCATACTACATTATACTGCTGCTATAGATGTATATATACCACACAACACTACAACAACTCTGCACTACACCACTGCTATAGTGTGTGTATAGACACCACACCACACAACACTGTACCACTTCACAACACATGACCACACTGCACTGCACTACACCACACCACATCACACACTCCTACTACACTACACCACATTGTTATATCTACCTAATTATTATCAACACTGTGTGATGAGGACCTGATTGCTATCAACAATTTGACCATCAAGACCTGATTGTTAACAATGTGATAATGAAAACCTGATTGTTATCAATAAACAAAGCGATCTGTTCAAGACAAATTGTTGGCAGACATGATTGCTATATTGGGGAACAATAAATTGTAACAGAGCTCACCATTAACTCTTATGATACCAGCCTAGCCAAAACTGGGTCTGGTTTTATGAAACAAAACCACTCATTTTAAAGTGTTCCAATTTAAATAAATATCTTGGTTTTTATATATATAATCCTTATCAAGCCCTCTTCTGATTTTAGTCTTCACATTTATTATTATTACTATATATATGTATTTTTTTCCCCTCCTATTTAATCCTTTTGGTACCAACTCGGCCAAAACCTGGCTCTGGTTCTAAGAAACAAACCACCTATTTTAAAGGGTTCCTATTTAAATACAGATCTTCCAACATAATTTTATATAAGAACCCTTGCATTTGTAATGAAATAACAATTCTGGTAAATCCCACAAAGTTCTTCATTTATCCCTTTGATACCAACCTGACTAAAACCAGCTCTGGTTCTCTGAAACAAAACCACCCATTTTAAAGGGTTCCCATTTAAATAAATATTTTCCAACATGGTCATGAATTTTGGGTAATGACCAAAAGAATACGATTGTGAATACAAGCAACCAAAATGGGATTCCTCCGAAGTGTCTTTGGAGTAAAGTTACTTGATAGAGTGTGTGCTCGGAGATCAGAGGGTCACTCAAGGTAGAGCTACTACTTCTCCAAATTGAGAGATCACAGTTCTGATATTATGAGCAGATTTCACTGGCAAAACCAACCGGCAGGAGACTCTAAGCAAGCTGGTTGGATAACATCCATGAGCTCGGCTAGTCTTGCTTGGGGATCCAGCCAGATCAATTGGAGACAGTTGCTTCTGACAGGATACGCAGGAAAGAGTGTTTGAGAACTCAGCCTCTATGACCCTCTCAGGAAAAAGTGGGCCTTACGGGCTCGATAAAATAAAGTACCAATAATGCACTGGGACAATTGCTGGCCTTGTGCCAAAAGTAGAAACATTATTATTATCAAACATTGGCCATGTGTATCCAGTTTAGAATAGGTACACTGTATCCCTGCATGTCTTAAGAAGCAACTAAAATAGTTGGTGTCAGAAAGGGCATCCAATTGCCAAACATTGCTTCAAAAAGTCCTGACTGATCTATGCCAGCATAGAAAAGCTGATGCAAAAATGATGAATTTGATGATGATGCATAGAGATGATAACAAAGAGAGTATGGTAAGATACCAGGTGGACCATAACACACCAGAGTACTCAATACTTAGGGTAGTAGTGTGGGTAATATGAAAAGAGTCAGGACCCCGATGGCTGAGCTCAGGCCTTATGACAGTTAGATCCAGCTGCCGAAACAGCCGGAGCTCAGCCCTCGGGGTCCTGACTCTTTTCATATACATATATATATGCATCATCACCAATATATACACACTGATTATCTGTACAGGCAATATTTATTAGAATGCTGTTGAAGTGTGTGTACATTTTTTGGGACACCCTGTGTATATATATTACATAGAAATGACTTCTACAGGCCTAGAGCTGTTTCATTCATATGAAACCACCAAGAATGTCCAAATATGTTTATTCTCTACTAATATATTGAGCATCTTATTTAATTGCGTATTTGATCTATTACAACCTGTCTAACCCATGCCAGCACAGGAAAAATGGATGTAAAATGATGATTCTATAGAAGTGGTGGAGTGGTATAGATAGGATCTTTAGAAAGGTGGTGGTGATGTGAGTTCTATATAGAGGTGATGGTAGTGTAGGTGGGTTCTATAGAAAGGTGGTGGTAGTGTAGGTGGGTTCTACAGAGGTGGTGGTAGAGTAGGTGGGTTCTATAGGTGGTGGTGGTGAAGGTAGGTTCTAAAGTTACAACAAACAACGATAGAACTGTCACAATCGATTTTCTTCAGAACAGATCGACTCATAATTTATCCCCACCACCACCACTACTACTAATACTACCATCATTATTACGACTACTGTACCACTACTACTACTATCAACATCTTAGTACCACTGACACATCATCACCAATACCATCACTACTATCATCATCATCATAACTATTGTACCTTCACTACTACCAGAGAGAAAACAAGATGGTGATAAAGAGAGAGTGATGGAAGTTACCAGTAGTATTGAGTTAGAGAGGAGTTATCAGTAGCATTGCATATGTGTGGGTGGATGTGTATATATGTACGTGTGTGTATGAGTATGTGCGCGCGAGCGTTCGTGTGTGCAGCTGCTGTCGGTGTGTATTATACGTGCCTGTGAGTGTGTGAGTATATATATATATGTGTGTACATATGTTTGTGCAGCCGCCGTCTCTCCTTACTTTCTGTATCGTTTTATTCAGTGCAGCACAAGGAGAAGACTGAGGTTAAATGGCTTGGAACGAGAACATTCTCTCAAAAAAGAACTTTTTTATTTTAGAGTGTAGATAAAACTAAGGACATATTAGCCGATCTCGATAGAACAGACGTTATCAAAGACGTTCCATTTGTGACCATCGCGAAGAATTGAGGTTAGATGGCGTTCGGTATGAAAATTATCTCGAAAGGAATCCTTAGAGTGAAGACAAAATTAAGAATGTGGGTTAGTTTTGTGTTTAAGCCACCAAGTTGGCCCTATCTTGTGCAGCCCTTATGATGAAAAGACGTTCCATTTGTGACTATCCCGATTATTTTTTATTTCAAATGCAGACATGGTGCTTCAAGGATTACATTATCTGATGTCTTCCTTTTATTGTTGTTGTTATGATTCGAGGAATATATCTAACAGCTTTTGTCACCACCACCACATTAGCCCCGAAGGGTTAATCTTTCGTTTTAAGATCAAACATTTCCGGTAATTTTCGTGAGTGGAAGATGACAACAGTCGGCCACAATCGTAAATGGAATGAAATGCGGAAAAAAGAAAGTGAACGTTGACTCATTTGTTTTCTGTATATAACGATAAAGAACCAATTATATATTATGAAAAAAAAAATTATTATTGGTAATTTTTTTTACTATTACACCCGTCTCGCTTTGAAGCTAAAAAGAAGAATTCCCAATGGTTTTGATAGTCAAATTCTTTCAAAACATGACAACCTTAAGAAAAACAAATCTCACCTTCTCATATAAAATTTAATATAAAAAAGGATTATTAAAATACCGCATTCTTCAGTGTATTGCGCGCATTCGTGTATAATACGAACCCTCTTTTGACCAGAAAAATGCCTAGAAAAACCAAGCTTAGGTGTATAATACGCACCCCAAAAACAAACAATGAAAAACGTGAAGAAAAAAAAATAACTGCGCGGTTTACACGGAAGAATACGGTAGAATGATTTAATATCAAAGAAAATAGATGAAAATTTCATTAAAGAGCTTGGATGTATTGCCGATCGTGGCCGACTATTGTCTCTGATATTAAAACGAATGATCGTTCCGAAGACGTAAGAGTTAAGTGGCATTTAACGAAACTAAATAACCTCACATCATAATATTGTTTTTTTTTTTAGCAATATCATAATAATAATGATTTATTTTATTGCCCACAAGGGTCCAAGACGTTGCGGACAATACAAGAACGAATTATAATACAAAATGTGGTTTACATCAAGCAAAAAAAAAAGGTTAAAAAATCAACAAAAACATTAAATATAACAATAAATTTCCAACAAGAAACCTTCCCAATTAGGGAAGGGAAAATCCACCGAAGGTAATTCGGGGCGAAAATCCCTAATAGAAGTCACAGATCGCTCTGTATGACCAAAGGCATAGAACGGGCCCTCTTCTCGTTTGTTTTTTCTCTTATCTTAGAAAAGTATAGTCAGTGTAGGCCCCAATTCAGCTTCGTAAATCTTGCCGCTCTCGCCCACCTTTCGTGAAAACACACAAGTCAGAACATCCCTCTCCACTTCAAGGATAATTCCAGTTGTCATCAGAGCTTTGGGTTCGATACCAATATAACCGAGAGGGTATCTTAAGCAAATAGACACCGAATCACGAATTGCTCGCCTACAAAAGACTGTCCCACTGGGCACTGCATATATACTCAGGAAAGTAATCTGTCTAAGGTCCACGTTGGAACCTGACAGACAATAGAAGATCCAGTAAGTATATTTACTGTGCAAACCATCAATAATAATAATAATGGTTTCTGATTTAGGCACAAGGCCAACAATTTTCGGAGATGGGAAGTCGATTAAATCGACCCCCCAGTAGCGTGGCCTAGTGGTAAGGGTGTTGGACTTACGATCATAAATTCCTGGACTAGGTTGTGTTGTGTTCTTAAACAAAACACTTTATTTCACGTTGCTTTAGTATACTCAGCTGAGATTGAGTACCATCAATAGCTGGGGGGGGGGGGTTAACTCTGCGATGAACTGGTGTCCTATACAGGAGGTGGGTTTTGTACTCTCAGTAGCTTCACGCTACAGAAACCGGGATAAGCACCGGCCCGTGTAGCCTCTGGTCTCGAGACAGACTTTTGTCTTTAACCGTTACTGGTACTTTATTTTTCGACCCCGTAAGGATGAAAAGCAAAGTTAACCTCGGCGGGATTTGAACTCAGAAAGTAAAAACCCAGAACAAATACTGCTAATCCACCTCCACATAATAAATAATGAAAAACCAGAATGGGAAGGTAGTGTATTGTTTCATGATTTACACCGTTGTTGTTCTATTTTTGTTACTGTTCGAGTTGTGTTGTTTAACACCTAGTCAGCCCTGATCCAACAGATTTAATGAACAAAGGTGCTCCAACCGTGATCAACCAGCCTTCTATTATATACATAACAACATCCAGGATTACATTATCCAACGCAGCCTTCCTACTTTAAAGATTTGAGAGATATTTTACTATTTCTAGCAGCCGAGACCACGTGGAAGACTTCATTCTTTAGTGTGATCTTATACAAAAGATACGAGGGAGAAAAAAAGAGTATAATATATATAAACTAGAGAAACATAACGGCACTGAAAAAAATAAATACATATTTTAGGTAAGAAACAAACAAAGCAACAACAACGAAACAAATACTATAAATAATTTGGTAAAGTGGAATAGATGTGTGTAGCCATTCTAACAATAAGGCTTAAAATGTTATTTATAAATATATAGATATGACTAATTAAGTCAGTAAGACCAATATCCAATACTAAATCTATACTTAAGAAAAGTAGGTGTAGATATAAAGATTTTCTACCATACGGTTTAGCGCTTACCGTTTTAATCGCAAACAATAAAAGCTTAATCGTTAGGGATAAAATCCTTATAATTATATATATATACACGCGCGCACATGTCTATATGCATTTGTATCTCTCTTATATATATATAAGGCAGGCTTTCCTTGTGTATTAGTCAGTAAGGAGCGGGGTAATCTCGTATCTAACAAAGCAGACATGGCTAGTCGGTGCTGGAATTAAAACACTAGATGAGAGAGAGTGAGAGAGGTGACTAAGTGAGTGCGATGGAAGATCTCGGCATTGTCATTATATGTTGTAGTGGTGATGGTGGCGATGTTGATGGTTGCGTGGTAGAAGGAGACATAATAGAATCAAGTATATTTGCTGTTTTTGGCGCCCAGATTCACTGCTGCTCCTCTACAAACAAGCATTATTATCCAACAAGGGGTGGGGGAGTTTTTGTGTGGTCGCTCGACCTTGCTAGAAATAGCCGCTATATATATTATATATATATATATATTAATACACATATTTATATATATATAACCGTCACATCACACTATCTACTGTTTAAAAAACGGAAACACACATCGGTTAATGTAGTTTATAAGGAGAATGAAAGATGATAAATAGCTAGGTAGGTAGATAGATAGAACAGAGAAAGATAAATAGATAGAGTGATTGATAGAACAGAGAAAAATAAATTTACAGACAAATAAAATAGTGGAAAGAAACATAGATAAACAGAGCAGAAAAAAGATATAAATAGAACAGTGGTAGAGAGAGAATGCCGGATTTAGGAAGTAAAAGTGGAAGAAAGATAGCAGCGAAACGTTGGAGGTTGGAGAAACGTTCTTACGCTAGATTTTTCAGAAGAAACAGTTAAAAGAAGGAGAGGGAAGCGAGCGAGAAGAATTAATGAGATAATTAGAACATATAGTAAAGAGGTGTATTATATATGTATATATATTGTAGAGTAGTAGAGAAAAAGAGAGTGCTTGAGTTTGATGACGGGGTGTGTGTTTTTACAGTGTGGAAGGTAAAAAAAAAAGAAAGAGAACCGAAAATGTATGGGAACAAAGAAACCAAAAACACACAGCAAAATAAAGGAGGTCGATTTGGTTGGTAATGATGATATGATTGTGGGTCCAACCCGTCTTTGTTATTTCAAACCTTATCTAATAGATAGATCAGGATGGATATGAAGCGACTAATTGACTCACTTGTAAACAACGGATTAAGATCTATTAACATAGGATTAATTGGTGTTGCTGCCGTCGTCATATTACTATTATTCTTATTGGTATATAGATATATCTTTTGGCGGGGTCGTTGTTTTTTATATAAATATTATATATAACGACGCCGCATTTGAATTTGCAAACATAGAGAGAAAGTGCTCGGTACCAAAATAAAGAATATTGTATATTTTTATCATAGTATTGTGATCATTCTGTTGCTACTCTGAGTTTTGCAGTTTATATACATATACATACTAGTGTTTAAGTCACACCTTTTTCCCACGGAAATACAATGCGAGAAACCAGCATGCAACTACTTTATCTATTGGACTTACCTACCTAGAAAACCTCAATTTAATATATATATATATATATATATATATATATATATATATATATATATATATATGGAGGTGCGATTTATCTACCGGTGCGTTTTATATGCTATCATATTCACCATGAAAACTTAATTGCTTGGGGTTTTTTCGCTACACACAATACTTCAAATTTCTCATTCCCACCTTATTCTTAACCCACAAACCCAACGGTCGTAAGGTGCGAAGGATCTTTCAAAATAGAAAGAAGCGGTTGTTTGATTTCTCTGGAGGGAATTAGTACCTTGTGAATAAATAATAATGGTGTGTTGTAAATAGATTTGTAGATTAACGAAGGAGAGATAGATAAACTGAGAGAATAAAGACGTCCATAATAGAGAGATATATAGAGAGAGAATAAAGGGCCCAGAATAAAGAGAGACAGACAGAATAGTAGATGGAGTGAGATATACAGTAAGACTGAAATGGTCCGGAATAGCGAGAGACAGAGAGAATAATAAAGATAGATAAACAGAGAGAATAAAGGGATCCAGAATATAGAGATTGAGTAGAGAGAGAATAATGGGTCCATAATAGTTAAATAGATAGATAAAGAGACTATTGGGTCCAGGATAGAGATAGATAGAGTGAAGGGGGCCCAGGATAGAGGAAGATAAATAGAAAGACTATTGGGTCCAGATTAGAAGTAGATAGACGGAGAGAATAATGGGTCCAGAAAAAAGGAAGAGAGATAGAGAGACAATTGGGTCCAGAATAGAGGAAGATAGACAGAGAGATTAATAAAGTGTGAGAGAGATAGAGAGAATATTGGGTCCAGAAAAGAGGAAGATAGAGAGATAGACATTGAGAGTTTTGCTTTTGTTTGTTGTTGTTCTTTTTTCTTTCAAAATGCTTCATACAGAAAATATGTAATTTGTGTAATGGTGAAAGTGGGCCAAACACCACAAGGTACCTACCTTTGTTTTGCCATTGTTAGCCTCGGTAAGATTACAGTGATCCTCAGTACTCATTTTTTGACCGGTATTTTACACACAAACTGTCCCAAAGTTGTCAGAAATCCTAACTTCTCTTTCTCTTTCTCTCTCTCGCTCAGTCTATATTTCCTTTTTTTCTCTCTCACTCTCTTTCTATTTCTTTTACTCTATCACTTCATCTACTTCCTCCCTCCTCTTCGCTTTCTATGTCTCCTTCTCTCCGTCTGCCCCTCTCTCTAATATTTTACTTTATCTGCTTCCTCCCTCTTCTACGCTTTCTATGTCTCCTTCTGCCCCTCTCTAATATTTTACTTTATCTGCTTCCTCCCTCTTCTACGCTTTCTATGTCTCTTTCTCTCCTTCTGCCCCTCTCTATAGTATTTTACTTTATCTGCTTCCTCCCTCTTCTACGCTTTCTATGTCTCTTTCTCTCCTTCTGCCCTTCTCTATAGTATTTTACTTTATCTGCTTCCTCCCTCTTCTACGTTTTCTATGTTTCTTTCTCTCCGCCTGCTGCTCAGTTTAATATTTTATTCTATCACCATCTACTTCCTTTACTGTCTTTTTTCTTCTTGCTCTATATCTTCTTTCCTTCATCTGCCCCTCTCTCTAGTATTTGACTCTGTCATTTCATATGTCCCTTTCTTATGCCTGTCCCTCTATCTAATATATTACTCTGTCACCATCTATTTCCTTTACTACCTCCCTCTCCCATCTTCGTTATCTCTCTTTCTACCTGCACCCCTTCCTATCTCTATTTCTGACTAACCCACCTTCCTATCTCTCTGTCTCTTGTACTCACACTCCTTTTCTAACCTTCACCTTCAGGACAAATTTAGATATATTTTCTGCTAAAATAGAATTTTAAAATATTAAACTGTATCGGTAAATATATTTGATTTAATTAAGGAAAATTAAAATATAAATTTTGATTATATTTGAAACCCATTTTAAAAGTAATTTTATTTTAATTTAGTCCGAAGTTTGTTTCCTACATAGGACATAGAAACTTCAGTGCGGAACTCTCTCTTCTGGCCTCTTCCGTTTAAGCATTGAAAATGGTGAGTACACGTTTGTAAATTTTCTGGATTAATCTCTTGCCATCTTGCATATTTTTTACTATATTTTCTACTTTGAACTTTTTATTAACACATATGGATATATTTTGTTCCTCTCTGTACAATTTACGTGTATTTTAAGTCACCAAACGGTTTTAAAAGCGCGATTGTTATCCCTTGTCGCGATCAAAAACTTGTGTATTAGGATTGTTTCCATTCTTAAACTAGTGTTTCTTTTAAAGTGTCTCCAAATAATTCAAAAATATGTACTTTTCTCTCCTAAAATAGGTTGTACCTTCTATTGATTATAGATATTATTAATATATAATGTACTTTCAGTTGTAAGATGGAATATTTTAACATTTAACCACATGGCGTGGCTTACCTTAATTAGGAATATTTATATTAAACCTGATCCATTTAATATCATCACAGATCACCTTTCTGTTGTCTCGTTTATACCGGATGAGTGCTTTGAATAATATTGTCTGAATATATAAAAATATTTTGTATGTTTGCTTTATCTATCTAGCTATCTATCTCTCTCTCTCTCTATATATATACACCTATGCACAATGAATCTGGTCAATCGCTGATGGCATGTGGCCTAGTAGATAGGGTGTTTGGCCCTCGATCTTAATGTAGCTGTTTCGATTTCTGATTGGGGACCCCGAATTATTAAATTAAAACATCGGAGAAATCTGAGATGCAACATAGTAGGAGGCCAGCTAAACCTTTACATGTGTGAGCTGTGAATTTCGTTTACATATAAAAGTTTTGTATCGTAGAATCAGGGACGGCTTGATATCAAAAGGATTCAGAGTATGATGTGAGGTATGGGTTATTCGATTGCTGATTTAGGTGATCGATTTACTGTGTATAGGTTGCTGGTTCATATTTTTGCTTGTCGAGGTTGTGTAAAAAAAACCTGCTATTACAGTGAAATGTGCGTTAAGAATGGCATCTAGTCATAGAAAATCAAGCGAAACTTGTCTGGATTAACAACATAACCCGTCTCACTCATGTAAGCATGGAGAATGGACGTGAATCGGTGATCGGGATGGATTCTCACCTCCTTAGGATAATTGTTATTAATATTAAGCACTCAGTCTACCCTCTAAGGTGATCGTAGTGGTGCCACGTCAAAAAGCACCTACTCTATCCTGTATCTATTGTTGGTGTCATTAATAGTAATTAAAATATTGACTCTATATGAGGCTTTAATACAGTGCATGTTAATACTGATGTAAACAAGCATTTATATTTACATATATCTTATTTGTCTCGCAGGTTAACGTCCCCAAAACCCGGAGGACCTATTGCAAAGGTAAAAAATGCAGGAAACACACCCTTCATAAGGTTTCACAGTACAAGGCTGGTAAAGCCTCATTATGTGCTCAAGGTAGGTTTAACTTTAGATTGTTTTATTTGGAGTGTCCTGCTTCACACCTTGTCCTAGCATCAAACTGGCAGTGATGTGTGTTCTAGTGGTTAGGGTGTTGGACTCACGATCGTGACGCCGTTGGTTCGATTTCTGGAGCAGGCAGCTAATTGTGTTCTTTATTTCACGTCGCTTTTCATAATAGCTGGTCTCATTAAAACACTCAAAACATCGTTGGAGGGCAACAAACACTTTCATATTTACGACCTGTAAATCCTATTTCAATTAGTTTATGTCACGTTAGCGTGTGGACTACTGTATTGACTTTTAGCAAGAAATATCTAAAAATGGGTTTGTTAATTCGAATGTTTATAGCATCTTTACTAGTGGACATCTTTAGAAATGTGCAGTGATTGAGGGTAATTTATGGCAACAAGGGAGAGCACTTGTGTTCTGTTGGTTGCTGTCATTTATGATTTTAATTCCGTTTTGTCTTTAAAGTTGGAATTAAAATAAATGTCTGTTTTGTAGGTAAGAGGCGTTACGACAGGAAACAAAGAGGTTATGGTGGTCAAACCAAACCTATTTTCCACAAAAAGGTATGTAAATTCTGTTGCTGTTTTTTTTTTCTTTTTGCTTGTGTACGTGTGAAAGTTGGATTCGTGATCATTTGTTCGATTCGTTGCTTTGCCCTTTCGAGATGTCAGGCTAGCTTAGATAAGTGTGAGCTGTACTAATAAAACTACCTACAACTCCTTTCTATGCCAAACTCCCAATCATCGTTTAACGATCACTTTCCCTGCTAGCAAAGGTTGGACAGGCCATCGGCTGCCCGGCTGGTGATAACCTTTTGATCACCAAGCACTTTACCAAATGTACAGAGTGCGCTTATCGCGTAATTCATCAAAACTAGCGAGCGAGGTTGGCTGAAGAGTCCTCCCAGCCTTTCATATTGCTATTACCATCATCCAGTTTTTGATTATGCAGGAAAATTAATCCCTAAGTAGGGCTGGGTCCTGCCTGACAGTGCTCCGTGTGTTTCTGTCTTCAGGTCCTACTTGGGTCAGGCCAAGCCTAGCTTGATCCTGACAGACATACTTCCAAGTCCTTTTTGGTCTTCCTGGATCAACATTCATCACTTTGTTGATCCAGCACGTGTCTTGTGTGAAGCACATCCTCGAGGTCGTCATTCAGGAGCTCAGTTGAGCTGACATCATCCTCAGTGGTCACACAACACATCTAATGGATCTTAGTTCTGTCATTTCTTCTGAGCCAATCACTGATATAATTGTTTTTTTTTCTCTTTCTGTAGGCCAAAACAACCAAGAAGATTGTCCTTCGAATGGAGTGTACAGAATGCAAATATAGAAAACAATTACCAATTAAACGGTGTAAGCATTTTGAACTTGGAGGTGATAAGAAGAAGAAGGCAAGTATTATTTTATATTTCCTGCTTTTGTATAATGTTCAGCAACATGAACGTTAGGGCAGGAGTTAAGCTGGTTGTAGATGCCCTTAAAATGCTGCTGACCATAGGAGACACTACAAGCTAGCCTTTAGCTGTGTTGGATTCCTTTAGTCACATTTTACAACACAAGATATGGTGTACATATTCTAAACTGGATTCAACAGTGTAATAATGTCAGGTGTTGGGGTTGTGTGTAGTGGGGTTCAAAGGGATGGTAAATGATAACTGTAAATAGAGTTCCGGCTGCTGAAAGTTCTCTGTCATTCTCCATATCACATCAGTTCTCTTGTTTTGTATGGCACACATCCATGTTGCAGTACTGGTGGACATGTATTTTGTATTATGGCATATTGCCAATCAGCTTGGTTGGTCTTGTCATTTCTTGAGGTCATTCTTCATAACTTTGTCCCATATTGTTCCTTGGTTTCCTTTCTTACAAGTGCTCTGCACCTTTTTATGCATCCCCAGTGGTCTTTACACATACCTTTAACATTTAATGTCCTATTTGCATTGCTGTAGCTCGCTAGTAAAGCACAATATATGTATGTATGGTCCTATGACTCTTGATTGTCGTAGGGGCGTTGTATTGACATAGGACATTTCTTGGGCATATTAAGCCTGGCAGAGCCCATACTTGAGTACAGCAGGTTTCATCCAGAGAAAGATAGAAAGTGAGAGGGGAAATGAGAGATAAATATAGAAGAATCGACCCCAGTACTAGACAGATACCTTTTTTATCAACCTTGAAACACAGATTTGAAGCATTCTATTCGACCTTCTGACAACTCTGTCAATTCGCCATCTATATATATGTATATACATATATTCTATATTGTGTGTTGTGTATATTATGGACATATCTTCCTGTACATCAGTGTCCAACTGTAGTCATTATGACTGGTATAATCTATTGGTCAGTTGACATTGTCAGTTGTGATGGTACATATGGAAGGACATTAAACTGCAGGATTTAGACGTATGGACCCAGTGCAACCTCTTTCTTAATGTTGAATGACTGGTGTCTCGCAATCACCTGCTACATATCTATTGTTACCCTTTGGTTGTGTTAATGTTGCTCTAGTGTGTGCGTGTAGCATATATACTTGAATAAAGCCATCATCTATATTTTATAGGCAAAATATCCAAACCCTATTTATAGAGGCAACTAATCAACATATTCTTTAGATAGCTTATATAACCCAACCTCCCATTTTACCATCGATTTGGTTATGGAGGATTCACACATTATTCCTCTGTGTATATTGGAGTTTGTTTGGTATGTGTGTGTGCTTGAGAAAGCACCCTGGTGTTTGGTGTAATTACTAGTATGAAGTATTTTCAATAAAATTCCCACCCAAGATGATAAAGTTACTGTCATATTGAAGCTCTTTGTAAGGGGTCTTGACTGCATTGTGTAAGTAGAGATAAACACTGTCATTCTATTACTTGTGACTATTCTGAGCTTGGTACCTCTCATTTATTCTAACTACCTAAATTACTTCTCAGCTAGTAGAATGCTTACTCCACCTACTCCATTTACTTTTCCTAACCAAAAGAGTTTGTAACTGAAATTGCAATGAAATGTATATACATTTTGAGTATATACACTTGTAAACATGCCAAATATATGATTTCCCTATAAAATCAGTTTTCAAGCCGAGTTAGGTTTTCAACCACGAGGGAAAATGATTATTTCTATCCAATGTATATACTTGTGTGTGTGTATATACTCATTATGTAAATGTAGTTGGCATTAGGAAGGGCATCCAGTCCAGAATCAGTTCTGTATGAACAAGACAAGGTCATCTGATCTGACTTGTCTCACCCATGATAGTGTGGAAAAGTGGACCTTAAATGATGGTGGAGATCACTGTTTTACATCAGCTTTACTCTGCTGACGTGGGTTGGGGCTTTTTAGGGCAATGACAATGTTTTACAAAGCAAGATGCCCTTCTTGGTACCAACATTTTTTTAGCTGTTTCTTGTATCACACAGGGATATTGTGTACCTATTCATATGGATATGTATGTGTGTCTGGTGTGAAAATACCTTCTAGTACATGTCCTGCTGTAGTCATGACCAGTTCTTGCGTGATGGTCATTGACGTTGTCAGTTGTGATGGTACATGGGGAAGGACATAAAATGCAGGATTCTGACGCGTGGGCCCAGAACATTTTATTGGCTGGTGTCTCGTAATAACCTGCTACATTTCTAGCATTGGTTTGGTTTGTGAGAGAGCTCCCTTGTAGTAGTTAGTATAATTACCATTTAGCATTTTCAATACAAAAAATCTCATAGCAGCCATCCAGGTGTTGACCAACATGTCCATTGAAGTCGTTTGTAAGAGGACCTCAAAGAAAGTCTTTTTTTTAAACTTAGTCCTGACTGTGGTACATAAATAGATAACCACTCTGAACTTTATAACTTATTTATTTAACTATCTCAATTATTTCATCTATTGACTTTTCAGTTTGGTTGTGTATTGTATATATGTCTGTGTGTTTGAGAGACACACAAACATCACTAGTGGTATTTTGGTGTAATTACTGGTATGAAGTGTTTTCAATAAAGCTCCTTTCTTCATTATAAATATATACCCACATTCTTAAGTAAAATGTATACTTATATATACATGGCATATAGAAGGCTGGTTTAAAGTTAAATTTCTGTGGTCAATTATTACAGGGATACTTCCTTCGGGGGATTGAAATTCACACTGCAGTTTAAAACTATCAATAAACTAAAACCATTATGGATTCTAGATAAAAGTAAAACAGTGAATGATTGATCCCTGCTTTTGCAGGGAAATTGTCATCAAAAGTGACATCCAGCTATAAAGCATTGTCACAAAACATCCTGTGGTGTGATAACACCTTCTAGTACATGTCCTGCTGTAGTCATGACCAGTTCTTGCGTGATGGTCATTGACGTTGTCAGTTGTGATGGTACATGGGGAAGGACATAAAATGCAGGATTCTGACGCGTGGGCCCAGAACATTTTATTGGCTGGTGTCTCGTAATAACCTGCTACATTATATATATATGGAGGCACATGGCTTAGTGGTTAGAGCATTGGCCTTGCAATCGAAAGGTTGTGAGTTCAATTCTCAGACCAGGTGATGTGTTGTTTCCTTGAGCAAGACACTTTATTTCACATTGCTCCAGTTTACTCAGCTGTAGAAATGAGATGATAGGGACTGGGGTCCATATCACTCCACTGCAAAGTGGTCGTGGAGGTGCCACGGCAAAAAAGCACCCAGCACTCACTGTAAATGAGGTTGGTGTTAGGAAGGGCATCCAGCTGTAGAAATCAAGCCAGAATCAGTTCCCGTCCCACCCTTGCAAGCAGGGAAAAAGTGGACGTAAAATGATGACACCTTCCAGTACATGTCCTGCTGTAGTCATGACCAGTTTTTGCGTGATGGTCATTGACGTTGTCAGTTGTGATGGTACACGGGGAAGGACATAAAATGCAGGATTCTGACGCGTGGGCCCAGAACATTTTATTGGCTGGTGTCTCGTAATAACTTGCTACATTTCTAGCATTAGTTTGGTTTGTGTGAGAGCTCCCAGGTAGTAGTTAGTATAATTACTATGTAGCATTTTCAATAAAAAAAAAATCTAGTAGCTAACATGTCTATTGAAGTCGTTTGTCAGAGGACCTCAAAGAAACAGTCCTTTTCTCTGGTGCATAAATAGATAACTGCTGTCATTCTATTACCTATGACTATTATGAACTTGATAACTCATTTTTTTTAACTATCTCAAATCAATAAACAAAGACCTAAATGGATGCTAGATAAAAGTAAAACAGTAACAGTGCTTTTGCAGGGAAATTGCCATAAAAAAGTGACATCCTGCTGTAAAGCATTGTCACAAAACATCCCGTGGTGTGAAAACACCTTCCAGTACATGTCCTGCTGTAGTCATGACCAGTTTTTGCGTGATGGTCATTGACGTTGTCAGTTGTGATGGTACATGGGGAAGGACATAAAATGCAGGATTCTGACGCGTGGGCCCAGAACATTTTATTGGCTGGTGTCTCGTAATAACCTGCTACATTTCTAGCATTAGTTTGGTTTGTGTGAGAGCTCCCAGGTAGTAGTTAGTATAATTACTATGTAGCATTTTCAATAAAAAAAAAATCGAGTAGCCAAGAAAGTCCTTTTCTTTTTTTTACTTAGTCCGGACTGGTGCATAAATAGATAACCACTGTCATTCTATTACCTATGACTATTTTGAACTTGATAACTCTCATTTATTTTAAATGTCTCTCTATTACTTCATCTATTGACTTTTCAGTTGGGTTGTGTTAGTGTGACCGTAGTGTATATATATGTCTGTGAGAGAGACGGGCATCATTCTAGTGGTATTTTGGTGTAATTATTGGTATGAAGTGTTAACAATAAAACTCTTTTCCTCATAAATATATACCCACATTCTTAAGTAAAGTATATACTCGTGTAAACATTGTTCGTATTAAGAGATTAGTTTGAAGTTAAATTTCTTACAAGGATACTACGTTCAGGGGCCTGAATGTTACTCCAAAGATCCTTTGGAGGAATCCCATTTCAATTATACATGTTTTTATAAAATTGTTGATATTGCTTCTGTATATAGTATAGACATATCTTCCTGTACATCAGTGTCCAACTGTAGTCATTATGACTGGTATAATCTATTGGTCAGTTGACATTGTCAGTTGTGATGGTACATATGGAAGGACATTAAACTGCAGGATTTAGACGTATGGACCCAGTGCAACCTCTTTCTTAATGTTGAATGACTGGTGTCTCGCAATCACCTGCTACATATATATTGTTACCCTTTGGTTGTGAGAGAGAGAACACCAGTGGTACTTGGTGTAATTACTGGTATCAAGTGTTTTCAGTAAAACTCCTTCCCCTTATAAATTTTACCTGCATTCTAAAGTAACATATACTTATGTAGTGATCAAATGTTACAAGGATCCTTTGGAAGGCCTGAAATTCACACTGCATTTCAAAATACTTTATCAATAAGCAGAAACCTAAATGGATTCCAGATGAATAAAAGAGTAATAATATCTATATTTTTACACATCCATGTATCCCAATCTTTGGAATATGTACACTATGTTGCAACTAAAAGGGGGAAGGTGTCAAGAACAGCATTCTGCTGTAACTTGTCTCTAAACATCCTGTTCTGCCTATGGCATTGTAGAACCTATCAAGGTAAAACCTCAATTCACGAAAGTGCTGATCTGTTTCCCAGGAAGAACTAGGAGTCACCTTTGTATGAGATATATTGGGTTAGTGTTTGAGGTTAAGATAATAGGGCATGATGAAAAAGATTGTCATGGGGCTGGCATAGCTAACCCCATCTTTTACCAAGAGAAATGGACTTTAAAAAGCTTGTCAATTGTTTTTATAAAATTGTTGATATTGCTTCTGTTTATATTATGGACATACCTTCCTGTACATCAGTGTCCAACTGTAGTCATTATGACTGGTATAATCTATTGGTCAGTTGACATTGTCAGTTGTGATGGTACATATGGAAGGACATTAAACTGCAGGATTTAGACGTATGGACCCAGTGCAACCTCTTTCTTAATGTTGAATGACTGGTGTCTCGCAATCACCTGCTACATATCTATTGTTACCCTTTGGTTGTGTTAATGTTGCTCTAGTGTGTGTGTGTGTGTGTGTGTGTACACACATATGTAAACAAGGCCGTTATTGCGCCAATTAGTCTCCTAACCCTCAGCAAACACGCTAAACTAAATGCCAACCTGTACCCTTGACTCCTGCCAAACAAACCGTACTCAACTTTGCTTCCACGAGAGCTTGCAGGAAAACTGAAACCACCACCTCTATATATATATCATTGCTTGAAACCCTCACACCCACAATGCCTTGAAGTCATAAAAAAAATTAAATCTATTTCCCTCATTAGTTGATAAATATTTTGCTGTTTTTGTCTTAGGACAACATTGTAATGTACTGGAACCCTTATGTCTGCATGCATATACATGTATCTGTGATTCTGTTTACTGAACTCTTTTATCTTTTAATTTCAGGGCCAGATGATCCAGTTTTAAATTGTTTCCTATGAATAAATGTGAAAAAGAACCATTGACTTCCCTTGTTTTTCTTTCACCTGTTTTGGTTATTAGACTTCAGCCATGTTAGATCACTGCATCACTTATTTTGTCAAACTGCTAAGTCATAGGACATAAGCACATACATATTGTAGTAGTCTTCATTGTGTAAAATGTAGAAAATACTGTTTTGTGAGAAGGGACATAACATTCCTACATCTTTTATCGTTTAACATTTAATGCCCCATTTACATTGCTGTGGCCTAATAAAACCCATTTTCTACACAAACGTATGTGTGTGTATATATATATATATATATATATATATATACATACAAATGGGTTTCTGTCCCAGATTTCACTCAAGGCATTGGTTAACTTGAGACTATAATAGAAGATAGTTGCTTAAGATGTCACACAGGGAGCAGATCTGAAGTCATGTGGTTGCAAGGCAATCTCTTTAACCACATTATCTGAAGACTGAATTAATATAAACTTTTTTTTAGTAATTTGATGAAGTTGGATTTTAAAGAATAATTCAAGTCAGGGGTTAATATAAACTTTTTGTTATTGTAATTTAATGAAGTGATGTTAGATTTTTAAAAATGAACAGTTCTTTCAAGATCGGTTTTCTCTCTCTTCTTCTGTGATGTATGGGAGGCACTTCATATGAAACCGAGGGCATTGAATTTCTATTTCTTGCTCTGTGGAATACAAAGAGGTTTTGTAAACATATATATATACTTTAATATGGCTAAAGGATGAGACTTGTTGCTCTGGAATTTCACCTGTGTTCTCAAAAGATTCCTTGTCTGGTGAGTACACAGGCGAAACTTCGGAGTAACAAGACTAAACACAAGCACACACACACACTATGGGCTTCTCTACAGTTTCTATCTGCTGAATTTTAGTAGAGGCATGGCCTAATGGTAAGGGTGTTGGGACTTACAATCAAAATGTTGTGGGTTCAATTCCTGGATTGGATTGTATGTTATGCTCTTGAGCAAAATATTTCATTTCATGTTGCTCCAGTATATTCAGCTGAAGATTAGTACCAGCAGCATTAGCTTAGGGTTTAAACCCAGCAATGGAGAGGTGTCTTGTACTCTGTCACTTTACGCCAATGAAACAGATATCGATGAGCCTCCAAGCTCTAGATTTTAAAGACCATGCGCATGTACCCATAAAAAAAAAGATGCTATCACTTACCTGTGGCAAAGACGTGCATTGTGAAAAATCCCACCATGTTGCCATATGTAGTATTTAAGGTAACACAGCTGACCCATGAAAATTCAGCTCCAGGCTTCATTATTGGATATTTACCTGGAAATACAATTATCCTCTGTATTGCATAGAACTCCATTAACACACTTGGAAAATATATAAACAGCATTGACTACACAAAAGTCTTTAGTTAACTACAAATTTAACAATGATCTATCTCTAAATTGAGAGATCATGGCTCCGATATGAAAAAAAAATGGTCTGATTTTACAGACAAAACCAACTGACAGTAGACGCTGAGCAAAATGGTTTGAGAATCCAGCTGGAGATGATTGTTTCTGACAGGAGTCACTAGAAGGCTTGTGCCTCCAAAACCCTTCCAGGAATAAGTGGGCAGAGATATATCTATTCATTAATAAAGACACTTCAGCTGTATCAAAGACTTGATATCCTCCCTAGTGCCGGTGCCATGATAAAATGTATTTGGTAGGGTGCAGGAAATTATGTGAGATGTATGCCCCAGGATCATCTGAAAGGTCTAGCTTCACTTGAGTAGAATGTGGACTTGTCTCTAAATGGTATCATAGAAACAAAAATGAACTTACCAACTACTCCTGGCCCACTGATTCGGTCTTCTATTCCATTTTCATCTGTGCTAATCCAATGTCGGGATATTAGTTGGCAACATTTAGAGACTGGTGCATCTTCAAACATGGACATTCTATGGAGAAGAACAAAGATTTGTTTTATAAAGAAATAAACAGCCCTTGTTTAGATTTGTTGTTGGGCTTCTAAGAATGCTAACAGAACTGTCAGCTTGTGAAATTAACTCAATGTAGTTCTGAGGGAGATTCAGCATGGCACAATGTGTGATATGGCTGAGTCCTTTGAATTACAGATAAAACTAATTTCTGCCAGCTCAGGGAGGTTCAGCATGACAGACTGTGTGATAAGGCTGGCCCCTTTCAATTACAGGTACAGCTGAGTGGACTGGAGTAACATGAAATAAAGTGTCTTGTTCAAGGTCACAATGTGCCACTCAGTCTAACAATCACAAGCCAAACAACTTTACCACTAAGCCACATAAATTCAATATATTTTGGATATAATGCTTTCAAAAGCTGTATTCTCATCATCTTTATACATGCTCTTTTAGTAGCCATATTGCACCTATAAAATAGACATAAGTTTGTCAGTCCTTCTGTCTTCTAATAGTACAGCTATGCTTACACAGAATTATAAGTTATTGTGAAATATGTAAAAGCTAAGAAATATTTATAGAACAAGACAACACACTAAGTAAGAGCTCCAGCTTTAAACTTTATAGATTTATAATTTAAATTGTGACTTTAAATCCTTCCCACAATACCTCAGTAAAAACAGTCTGCCATTTTAACATGAGGTTAACCTGCACATTTACTGTTCAGACTGGTCTGCCTGGCCATTTACAGATCAGTGTGCTGTATAACTCATCTACAAAATCTTTATACCACAATACACTCATATCCTATAATGATTTAGCAGAAAATATCTAACAACAGGTTTGTTAATTTAAATGTTTATGGTATTATTACTAAAGGATATATTGTGAAAATTTGCAGTATTAACTCTTGACATCATACAGTTTTAGCAGAAAATATCAAAAGGCAGATTTATTAATTCAAATGTTTATATCTTTACTAGTGCAATTTTGTATGTTTCAAGAATGTCTTCATAATATTGTTTCATCTTGTTTGTCAATTCAAATGTTTATAGTATCTTTACTGATGGGCAAATCATTGTGAAAATTTTCAGTAAACATCAGTATCATAGAACAAAGTATAATCTTAATAATAATGGTGGTTTGGTATGGTATGAGGGTTAAACTTTCAGATGCCACCCCTACCTCATCCAGCAACTAACATAGCCTGATGCTTACTCCCTCATTTTATATTATTTCCTCACAAGCCACCAAATATTGTAATGTGGTAGCCCTGGTGACATGATGAGGCACAACCTGTAAGAGGGCCATGGCAAGAAGCACCCAACCCACCCTTTAAAGTGGTAGTGCTGGTATTGTGACAAAAAGCACCAAGTCCACCCTTAAAGAGGTTGTGCTGGTATCATGACAAAAAGCACCCAGTCCACTCTTTAAGATGGTAGTATTGGTGACTTGGCAAAGAGCACTTAGTCCATTCTGAATGTGGTTAACATTAGGAAGGGCATCCAGCTGTAGAAAACGAAGCGAAAAATGGAGCATATGAGCAAGACATGGCCACCTGTCAAACTCATGCAATCATGGAAAATATGTTGACCCTTCAGTATTTACATTATTCTATATTTACTATTGTATTTTCGCAGTAAAGGCGTTATCTTACAATATCGAATCTGAGATTTTCATATTTATTTTGAGAACAATACCTTAACATAAGTATGAGCAGCCAGTTTGAACAGAAAGAAGTGAGAGAATTCTGGGCAAATACGGCCGGTTTAAATGTTAAAGGGTTAAGGCGGTAGTGCTGGTGACTTGATAAAAAGGACTCAGAATGTTAGTATAACCCTTTAGCATTTACATAAAGCTTTTTCAATGAAAATAGAGTAATCTCAAAATGAGATTTTGAGAACAATACCTTAACATCAGTGGCCAGTTACAGCCGGTTTGAACAGAAAGAGGTGAGAGAATTCTGGCCAGAAACGGCTGGTTTAAATGCTGAAAATTTAATGATCATACCATCCAGACAGAGTAATAAAGAGACTTACGTGATGCGATATGTAAAAAAGAACTCAGGTGGACTTGTCCTGCTTATCATACTTAGCTCTGGGTGGAAACAGGTGCTGACCTTTACAGAAAATGTGTCGTCAGTGATCGCAACTGTGCCAGGTTCATGGTAAAACCTGAAACAAATAACTGAGGGGGTTAACATTATTGTTGACCCTTTCATTAACATGTTTCTATTGAAAAACAATGTCCCCTGTGATTTTCAAATAATTTTGAATTTGGCTATGAATCTTGGGTAATGACCAAAAGAAAGGAAGTGGCTAAAATGGAATTCCAACAAAGGGTCTTTGCTAGCGTGGAAGATGGACGTTAAACAATGATGATGATGAATGGAACCCACTGTGATCGAGGAATGTGAGACTTGGAACCAGCTCAGACTCTGCCCAGTAGACCTCCCTTTCCGCCTGTACATGTCAAATCCCCCCAGAGCATATGGGATGCCATCCAGTGTGACATGGCATTGGACAGGCTAGCGTGCCAGATCGACCAGCACCGCCTCGCATGTTTTTGCTTGGCCATGCAACCCCACAGTGGTGCCTGGCTTAATGCCTTACCCTCATTTTTGACTGGCACAGCTGGATAATGATATCCTGCGAATCGAGGTTTCCCCGAGGCTTGGCCTCGGGATCTGTGATCCACACATATGTCGCTGCCAGTCCACCGTAGACTCTTTCAGCCTCCATCTGCTGTCCTGTTGCTACAGTACCAGCCGTCTTCCATGCCATGCTGCTCTCAACGAGGTCATAAAGCCCTCCCTCCCACCAGTCATGGATTCTGGACAGTGTCACTGACCTGCATTCTTTCCCATTGTTTTAGAGACCCTGGAAAAGATCACTGTTTCCCTCCATCCTCCAATTCTTGGAAACACTAAAAATATTTGCATTAAGCTGTTCCATTTCTCAACAGTCACAGAGATGTTGGCTATGCAACCCTTCCCACCAGTATTTTAGACCCTTCAAAGAGGCATTATGCTGCCCACCCTCCAATTAATTACAAGGATCCGAAAAAAAAAAGGGTCAATGAGCTGCCCTCCCTTGTACAAGACCTGGAGACCCTGGAAAGGTTCACTGTGTGGCCCTTTCTATCTAAAGCATTAACAAAGAAAAAGCAATATTATTTCAACTTACCGATACATGCGGTTATCTATAACGGAGAAACGTCCATTTTGTAATGATTCAGCAAACTTTGTGAGCCACTGTAAGTAGGAGTTGGCTGGCAACAAAGAATAATAACAATAATAATTGCTTCTACTTCTGGTACAAGGGCAGTAATTTTAAGGGAAGGGGAAAGTCCAACACTCTTACCTTGTGGGTTCAATTCCTGGACCGGGCTTGATTAAACTGACCCTGGCCTAGTAGTAAGGGAGTTGGACTTACAATCATATTGAGTCCTGTACTGGGTTGTGTGTTATGTTCTTGAGTAAAACACTTCATTTCCCATTGCTCTAGTATATTCAACTGAAAATGAGTACTAGCTGCAATAGCTGAAGGTTTAACATTGTGATGGACTGGCACCCTGTTCAGGGGAAAGATTTATACTCTCAGTCGTTTAATGCCATGGAAACTGAGATAAGCACTGATCTGATGAGCCTCTGGGCTCAAGACAAACAGTGCTTTACTGGTACTTGATTTTATCGAACCGATAAGGATGAAAGGCAAGTCTTAACTTCAGCCAACCAAAATGGATGACCTCTATTTGTTCCCCCACTCTCATCAGAAGGACAGTTCACTCTCAACTTGAGAATTTGAAGCAGGAAACTGACCCTCGTCAACCACTCTACAGCTGGGAACCAATAACAAAGAGGTTCAAGTCAAGACACAGCTTTCTAAACTCAGTCAAACCACTGAACAACAGAGCTTCTAGTCAGTGCCTGTCCCTGTGGTGGATCCACCTTAACAACATGGAACACAGGCTCTCTCTCAGCTCTACAGAATCCCCTCCCCCCTTTCCCCTGGCCCTTCTGGTCCTGCCTGAATCATCTCCGGACAGCTATTGGTTGCAGTAGAGCCAACCTTCAGAAATGGTGATATGCTACCAACGATGATTCCAATTGCCAATGCTAGCAATTACAAACTATGGAGCACCTTCTAGTTTGCCCCAATCAAGAAGATTCATGCACACTTAACGACCTTGAAACCTTAACACCCCAGGCTAGGCTCTGTGCACAACACTGGATGGATGTGTAACGACTCAATAAGAAGATTGTGTAGATCACCAGCACTAGGGAGGCTGTCATGTCCTTGACATAACTAAAGGGTCTGGAAAAAAAAACACGAATAAAAAGGGTCATCCAAGATGCCATGGTTCTCACCGGAAATAAATACATTCCCTCGCTGGACATAATGGACATGGTAGAAAATAGTGCCAACAGGAAGGTCACATTGGTCTGAGATGACCAGATACTGACAAACATTGGACCGGGAACAATCTGTAATCTGGCAACATCCTCGAAGCATTCCACGCTCCTGGATCAGACAAGACATGAATTTTAAAAATGTTAAAGTTACAGATCATAGTTAGGTTTTAATGACAGGGACCCCAGTACTATCATACATACACATATATGTAATCTTTACAGATCACAACTATTTAGATTTAGCTGTCGCCTGCTATGAGCTTGTAACTCATGATGTTTCTTGTGAGTTTTAATGACAGGGACCCCAGTCCTATCATACATAATATACATAATTGTTACAGTTCACACATTTAGGTTTACCTGGCCTCCTATGATCTTGCATTTCATATATTTCTTGCATATTTTAATTATAGTAAAGATGATATAATAGAATATTAAATATCAAATGATACATACTATGTATAAATATAGTAAAATAATAAATAGTATATATTATATTATTTATTATATATAAATTAATGATTTTATTTATTATATATTATTTACAATTTGAATGCAGGCAGGTCTCTCTGAAAATAGGGTTGGGGGTTGCTGAGGGTATTATGTGGCCGTGAGGCGGGCGGTGGCTCCAAAAGTTTGAGAACTTCTGATCTACATGATTAGATAAGACAACAGAAAGAAAGTACTACCAGGAATCAAACTCATGACCTTCTGATCATTAGCTGAACACACTAACCTCTAAGCTATGTGTCTTTACACTACCCTTACACTATGGCAATAAGGAAGGGAATGCTTACCACATAACTCAACTTTATAAAATTTAGAGGAAGAAACTTCTCACAGACAGCATGTTCTGCTATTTGTACCATTCCCAAAATTCTGCAAGGAAACAGATACATCAGCATACATTTGCATATATTACAATCTGCTAAATTGCATCTAACTTAATTCATTTAAACCTTTTAGACTCTCTCTCTCTCTCGTATATATATATATATATATATATATATATATATATATATATATATATATATATATAATATATATATATGTATCTATTGTAATTTTGTTGTATGTATAGTTAATGTCGTTGGTCAGTTTTCTAGGTGTCACACTTTATAACTACGTTGTTAACTCTGGACTTAATGTTTGCTTGTTTTTAACTTTCAATCCATTGAGTGCTTTGTGATTGACTCAAACAAATGGAATAGTACTTGCTGTACTGCAGCTAAACTTTGATTAACAATTATTTATATATATAGATATATATATATATATATATATATATATATATCAGAAAGAATGCAGTAAAAACCAGTTAGACCATTACTTACCAGAGTACTCCATACTTGGGGTAGTAGAGTATGAGTATATGAACAAGTCAGTCTGGAACTAGCTGTTGAAACGGGAAGAGCTCAGCCGTCGGGGTCTTGATTCATTCATAATATGTATATATCATTCATCATCATCAAACATTTATATACTTACACAATAATTGTTTCTATTTTTGGCACAAGGCCAGCAATTACTCCAGTGCATACTCACACAAGTGTAATGTGTCTTAAAATGCCGGTTGCTATTTTCTATAGTTTGTCACCACCCTTCCTTCCTCAGTTATCTACATTTCAGTGAGTGATGGACAAATATATAAATAAATACAAATACACAGTTATGTAGGTGTCACGACAAAAAAAAAAAAACACACAGTCCACGCTGTAATGTGGCCATGTAGGTAACACAGTAAAAACCTCCCAGTCCACACTGTAAACGTGGTTGGTGTTAGGAAGGTCATCCAGCCGTAGAAAATCCGCCAGACAGTCCTGAGCAAGACAACCAATCTTGCCTCAAGTGGGACAATTCCCGTCCAGACCCATGTAGCGTGGAAGATGGACGTTAAACGATGATGATGATGACACACATACACTCTTATTATGAAAGATTATTATTTACCCAAAGAAATTTGAAAGTAACTCTCCATTGTGAAAGCTCAGAGAACATCTTAGATCTTTTGGTAAGCGACATCCAATGAATTCTTCTGCATCTGTCAGTTCATTCTCTCTAGCAGGACCTACAAAAGAAGCAGTTCTTTTATTCTTTTACTGATTTCAGTAATTGACTGTGGCCATGCTGGGGCACCATCTTAACCCTTTAGCATTTACATTACTCTCTCTCTCTCTCTCTCTCTCTCTCTCTCTCTCTCTCTCTCTCTCTCTCTCTATATATATATATATACTATTGTATTTTTGTGGTAATGGCTTTATCTCACATGATATCACATCTATGAGATTTTGACATTATTTATTTTGAGAACAATACCTTAACATCAGTTGAGTGGCCAGTTACAGCCAGTTTGAACAGAAAGGGGTGAGAGAATTCTGGCTGGATACAACCGGTTTAAATGCTTTGGGTAAAAGAGATTTTAGTTGATTGTATTGAAACCAGTTCTTTCAAGCCTGGTACTTATTTCATCAATCTCTTTTTTGTCAAACTGCAATGTTACAGGATACAAACAGTAAACAAACACACATACATATATACATACACATAAATTCATATATATATATATATACATACACATACATTCATATACATATACGAAGGCTGCGTTGGTATGGACACGTGATGCGCATGAAAGTCGATAGCTGTATTACAAAGTGCAGGGCAATAAAGATAGACGGTAGCCACGGAATAGGCAGACCTAGAAAAACATGGGATGAGCTGATAAACTCCGACCTCACACACTTACACCTCTCCAAGACAATGTCACTGGACCGTGACCTTTGGCGGTACTCAGTAACAGAGAAGACCCGCCTTGCCAGTAGGCATCTCTAACAAAATACACCCCTCCCGCCGCCACCCCCACCCCATCCACACCACCCCGTTCTATGTAAAGTTATGTTGGTGCCGCGCCATCCAGGCCGAAACAAATGAGATCGTGTAGGTGTCACGACAAAAAAACACACAGTCCACGCTGTAATGTGGCCGTGTAGGCAACACGGTAAAAACCTCCCAGACCCACACTGTAAATGTGGTTGGTGTTAGGAAGGGCATCCAACTGTAGAAAACCTGCCAGACAGTCCTATGCGAGCAAGACAATCACTCTTGCCTCAAGTGGGACTACCCCCGTCCAAACCCATGCAAGCGTGGAACACGGACGTTAAACGTTGATGATGATGATGATGATACATACATATACATATATATACATACATATACATATATATATATATATACACATACATACATATACATACACACATATACATATATATATATATACATATATACATACATATACATATATATATATATATATATATATAAATGAAGTAATTCCATCGGAAAAGTCCAGGAAAAAAGAGTGCTCTATGTAAGCAACAGAGCTTAATTATTATTATTATGTAATAAACAACATAAGGCAATTATTCCATTTACCAGTGGTTTCTTAAAAGCAAAAGGTTTTGCTTTCAATCCTCAGAATGAAAAATCCTGGTTTGTTTTATATATATATACATACATATATATATACACATACATACATATATATATATATAT
>OZ024757.1:33246448-33261448 GCA_964016885.1 Eledone cirrhosa | reverse complement strand
CCCGCGTATGTGTACTGTGAATATGTCCTGTGTGTGTTTTTGTGTATGTGTGCGTGTCTGGTTCAAATACAAAATGCTGACAGAATATCTCAGGTAGGATTAGATATATATACATAGATCAGTGGGTCCCACCCTGGGGTTTCAGATCCACGGAGTGTCCGAGAAGACAGTACTGGAGAGGTATGATAGAACTGGGGTCTGTGAAGGTAGAAGTGACGAAATAGAAGCGGTCAGTTAAACCTCGGTATTTAGTTATCTTTCTCTCCCTACGGCTGACGGTAGAAGCGACAAGACTGGAGGCGGAGAACAAGTCGCATCCCAGATTAGGGATTTACCTCCTTCGAATAAGATGGTTATTCCGCCGGGACGCTAACCAGCACCACGGTCAAAGCCAGTTAGTTCCAGTTACGACGGGAAGCTAGCTGCGTCGTTGCTCCTTCTGATGATGTCGTTCAGAGTGGCGTGTCGGTTGGAAGGGGATCTGGCCCACGCTATGGCAACATCAAAGCGGGTGCAGACCGAACTCGTTAACAAAGCATTTTTCTGATGCAATCCATCACCCTTTGTTATAAAGATAATATACACACACTATTGATTACCCATCATTCTTTAAGTATAAATATTTCTCTTTTAGCTGTTATTATCATTGTATAACGATCTTTGGGGGACGGGCGAGCAATAGTAAGGGTGGGGTCTGTTAGAAAATTCATTTAAATAAAAAATATGCCTCTTGGTAGAGAAAAAGTTGGGAACAACCGCCTTACCTCATTTAAATAAATAAAAAAGGGGTTCTTGGTAGCGAAAAGGTAAGGAACCACAGCCTTATATATCGGAACAATTATTCATCGTGATTACGACGTACAACTTTTAGAATAAATAAGAATTTCTGACTCTAAAAAAACATTTATTACTTAATTACCTCCCTTGTCGGTGAAAGACCAGAAAAGGTGACTGACGATAAACAAAGTTCCATTCTGAGTTCAAATCCCGCCGAGGTTAACTTTGCCTTTCATCCTTACGGGGTCGATAAAATAAAGTACCAGTAATACACTGAAATAATTGCTGGCCTTATGCCAAAAGTAGAAACAATTATTTATTCATTGAGTGTTGGCAATAGACAGACAAATAAAAAAATGTTATATATATATATATATATATATATATATATATATATACAGAGGGTGTCCGAATAAAAAAATGTATACACACTTTCAATAATTGTACATGCAATATTTATTAAAATGCTGTTAAAGTGTGTATACATCTGGGTCGGACATGACAAAAGCAACGAAAAAATGGACAGTTCTATCTCCCCTGTCAACCTTTGCAAATCACTAAAGTTTCGGTGTATGAAGGGGCGTGGTTTAATAGTTAGACAGTTCGATTCACGGACTGGACGGTACGATGTGTCATCGAGCAAGATATTTTATTTTATATTGTTTTAGTTCACTCGGCTGTATAGATAAGTTTCGATGTTACTGGGACAAAGATGTATCGGCTTTTGCCCTTCTTTTGGACAACATCGCTGACGTGGATAGGGTAGACTGGCATATATTGGCACTCCTAGGTGCACAACCCATGGTCATCCGTGATCGAAAGGGGTCATTACAAACACACACACAACAAGAGGCGCTTGAAGCAAGCCAACACAATCGCAGCGATGCCGTTAGTGATAACAAGAAACAAAGTCGCTGGAAAAACTAAGCACCTTTATAAAGAGTACCATAATGGTATCTCAGTAAGACGAGCAGCCAACAATGATAAGCACTTCGGTGTTAGCGGCCTAGCCTCCCCAAATGCCTCAAACGTTAGACCCGGAACCCCCCCCCCCCCCCGGAAATTCTGCAGAAAAGCTGTCTGAGACCGATGACAGACACACTTTAGCTGCTAGTCGTTGCAAAGTGCATTGAATTGCAAAGGAGTAGCGGTCACCATTTTTCGAAATCGAACAGTTTCATACTGAAGAATAAGAGGCAAATATAGAGTGGAGCGATTCTCTCAGTTGAGAATATATTCACGAACTGAATGATATTTTCCAAGATTTCGAGGCCAGCGTCACCGATCGACAAGAAGATCCCATTCTTAAGAGGCTGAAGGCGTAGAGCGCCAATCCCTGCAGGAAAGGAAGCAATCGCCTTTTTTGTGTCATCCAGGGTAAAATTTGTTCTTAAATAGCCTGATAAGTTGGTCGAATGTAAGCAGTCATCCAATTGTTGTTTTTCTCTCTCAATCGTTCAAGGATTTTTTCATTACGCTGGATGAGGGAACACAGAGAAGAAAGGAAGCGAACAGCCCATTTTTATGTCGAATTCGATGAATTCGGCATTGACAGTTTTTTGTTGGTTTGGTAATGTTCAAAACCGTGTTGACTTGACCTGAGATGAACAGTGGATGGAGTCAAACAGCTTGAACTGTTGTTTTTGAGAAGATGTGAAGAGATAGGTTTCCATGTTGGGCTCATGGAGAGTAGCATGTGGAAATAAGAACAGTTTCTGCCAATCATTGGATAAACAAACGTTCTTCAACAGTTTGGAGAGAATACGGGCGAAACTATTCCGGCTCCCATTGATATCTAGGTTGCGACGAAATCCTCAACAAGAAATTGGTGTGCGAGTAAGGTTCTACTTTTATGTGAGTATATACTGTGTATATGTCAGTGTGGTGAGTGTGTTTGTGTAGCCTCTGAATTTGCTCCTCCTCCCTCTTCAAAAAATATTGCAGGCTTTTACAACAGATCTCCACAACATTATGCCTACTGATTGATTACAAGACCAGTTTTGTGTAGGTGATTTGAGGAAAATATGATTGTTAATTTTAGCATTATCTAACATAGTAAGCTTATAGTTTGACTGCTATGTCTAAAACTTTCCAAGACAATAGGATGGATGATTTAGCAACGATTTCTAGCAAAAGTCGTACGTTTTAGCCCAACCGATTAGAGTAACATTCAAGGGAGAGCACTCATACAACCCTTTTCTTTCTTGCTACGCCATCATATTTTCCTAATGTGTGCGAGTGTGTGTGTATATATATATATATATATATACAGGAATAAATCTGAATAAATGCGTACACACTTTGATTAGGATGCTATTGAAAGGAAATCATCTCCTGAAACAGTTCTAGTCATGTAGAAGCCATTTCTATGTTAAATTTGTTATTTAATTATTGTTTCTACGTTAGGCACAAGGCCAGCAAATTACCCAGTGCATTACTGGTACTTTATTTTATCGAACCCGTAAGGATGAAAGGCAAAGTTAACCTCGGCGGGATTTGAACTCAGAATGGCAAGGGCCGTAACTCTATACGTCAAAGCATGGCGTCCGACCCTCTCCCAATACTGCCAATCCACCGCCCTTTGTTATTTAATTATGTAATAAACAACACAATACAATTATTCCAATTACCAAAGTTTTCACGAAAACAGGCAACCTCAACAGAGGTGTCCGAAGTAGTTCATCAGAAAGGAAAATTTGTTATATATAAATATATATATAGGGCTCGGGTATAAGGACAAGCTGAAAAGAAGAGTAACCATTAAGATGTAGGCGTACGTTTTAAAGAATAAGGCCCTGGACCCAAAGAAGTGAAGGGCAAATTTTTATAGCACCTGTAACATTTTCGAATGTAGTCGTCTCCAACAGCCGAGAGAGGAAAGAACGAGGACTAAAGCATCCTCACTAGTACCAGCTACTTTATCTCATAACCAACACTCTAACACCTTATGTGGCAGTGCTTGCATGGCTTTGACGGAACTTTAGTATTTAAATTGGCCGTATCCGACCAGAACTCTCACTTCTTTCTGTTCAAACATAATGTATATATTCGATATTATGTGAAATAAAGCCTTTACTGTAAAAATACAATAGTAAATATAGAATAATGTAAATGCTAAAGAGTTAAGTGTCACTTCAGAGATGTACATTTGACAACAGATTTAAGTTAAATCTACTGGACACTCATTGCACCGAGATAGACGAAAGAACCCATCGCCATCATCATATATATATCAGATCTCCCAACCCCTAAAAACCCAAATGGGGAGTACTATTAAAAAAAGTGCCCCAAAAGCGGGGAGAAACGAGGCAAAATGGGGAGATTTTACAGAATGAAAGCTATACCCATTTTTACAAGAGAAGACATCTCTCACCCACCCCAAAGTAGGTGGGAGATCTCCCCGTCCGACGGGGAGAGTTGACAGGTCTGATAAATATATATATATATGTGTGTGTGTGTGCGCGCGAGTGATGTTACTAGTTAAGACCAGTAAGACATTATTGACCTTTGTTCTGAGTGTAAATTTTCTGCCCTACGGTTAAGCTTTTACCGTTTCGAATATATACATATATATATAAACAGAGAGAGAGAGAGAGAGAGAGAGGGGGGCGGGGCAGTTGTTTTATGTTCAAACGCAAATAGAACTTATAGAATATTAACTGAATGAGCACTCAATACACATGGATAGAATATAATTTTTATTTTTCTAAGAAAAAATAAGTAATTTGTTATAAACAATATACAATATATACAATACTGGATATTTATTCTCCTCTATGTATAAATATTTTAAGTACTTTATTATAAATTTAGTATACACACACAATACTAGGTATTTGTATAAATGTTTCTCACTTGTAATTATTCTCAGTGTATAACAATTTAAGAAAAAGGGGTCCTTGGCAGTTGTTCTCACTGTGTAACAATTTAGGCGGCGAGGGGCAGTAATTACAGGGAGTGGAAGTTCAGGGGAAAATTGATATAAATAAAAGAGGTCCTTGGCAGTGAAAAGGTTGCGAACTATATATATATATATAAGCATACAGGGTGTCCCCCAAAATGTATACACACTTCAACAGCATTCAAATAAATATATGTATACATTTTTGGGAGACACCTTGTATGTGTGTATGTGTGTAGTAATATTAGTTTGTCACTTTCTTCTTATATATATATAAGCTGTGACCAGCGGCGCTGAATGGCGCCCGACAGTCTGGTCGGTCAAGGTGATATATATATATAACCTTATTATGTAACAAGCTGTCTGATGATGACACGACACTCGCACACAGAACAGTGTGGCCAGTGTCGTCACTGAAATATATATCACAGCATTATTATTAAAGGATTTGAACATCTGAAACTACTTCGCTTTTCTTTATACTATATATATATATGTGTGTGCGTGTACGACGGGTTTCTACAGTTTCCGTCTACCTAGTTCAAATTAAATAACATGGGTCGAGCCAAGATTTTCATGGTTAGTAAGAGCAGATTTACACATGCCTGTTATTCATTTTTCGTAGCCGACTTCGTCTTAGTTGACAACATATTATTATCAACGGTGTAGACTTTACTGAATAGGCCATCGGCCACCATGATTAATGGGATTATGAGATATGGGAAGTAAACGGCAGCTAAGCGGAACCTCTCTGTCGAATTAACAGGTCCGGCGTACAGCAATTTCTTCGCTTCGGTTGATTCAAAATCATACATCAATATATGGTACAATATTGGTAAAAGTGTGGTACTGGTGTGGGTACCATAAATAATAACGGGTAAGCGGATCCAAGGACAACGCCTAGCTCCTTTCCAATAAGCGTAGGATGACACAAAGAAAAAGGGGAAATGTAATAAAAATTCGCATAACAAGAAAGCCTCATACCATGCAGGGGCTTGCATCAACAGCGGGTCCTTCATAGAAACACAGTATTTGTTGAGTATGTCTCTCAATACAGCTGGGAACACCCACGGTGGGAGGAACACTTGTGAATCGAAAAAGATTGTAATGCCGATATGAGATGTGAAGTAGATGAGAAAGATATAATCGATGAAACGTCTCATTGCTTAAATTTGATTTCGACTCCCTCTATGAGAATAATAATGATAATTTTCAGCGTTTCCTTTGATTCTGTCGAAATATACTGTAACGGATGCCTTCCGCGGTTTAAAGGCTGGCCACTTTAAATGGTGTCAAAAAGTCGTTAGTAGTAATAATTTCGTTTGACAATCGCGGAAGAACTTTTTTTTTTCTTTAATCGTCGTGCTCCGGTTATTTGTGGGCACAAATTAAGGATCCCGTTAACTTTGCCTTTCATCCTTACGGGGTCGATAAAATAAAGTACTAGTAATGAACTGGGGTAATTACTGGTTTTGTACTAAAAGTAGAAATAAGTATTTTGTATTGTGGGCGGTAGATTAGCTGCATGGGTAGAGCGCCGGACAAAACACTTTGCAACATTTAGTTATGACTCTTTACGTTCTGTGTCTAAATTCCAACGAGGTTAACTTTGCCTTTTATTTTCTTAGGAACCCATAAAATAATGTACCTCCCAAGTACTGAGGTCAATTTCATCGACTTAACCTGGCCCTACATTACTGGCCATGTGCCTAAATTAGTAACCATTATTTTGGCAGTATCAGTAGAGGGTCGGACGCCAACCTTTCCAGCATAGTTACGTCCCTTTACGATCTGAGTTCAAATCCCGCCGAGGTTGACTTTGCCTTTCATCCTTACGGGGTCGATAAAATAAAGTACCAGTAATGCGCTGGGTAGTTGCTGGCCTTGTGCCTAAAGTAGAAACAATTATTTTTTAAAATAATATATATATATATTTATGAAAATAACAGATTAAAGTTTAAGCAAAGAATCGCTGCTTTCACCCTTAACGGGATCTTCTGAAACTAACAAAGTCAATCTGTGAACGCAGAAGTGAATATTTAAAAAAACGTTGCAACCGGAGGAAGACAGGAAGACGATACTTTGGTTCGTGGAAACGTTCCCTGGCAAAGATCGGGAAAAAACGAATATAATACGTCATTATTTGGAGCGGTGAAAAACAATTACACGCAAAGACAAAGCCACGTTTTTGGTATAAAAGAAGTCGTAGATTCATAGACGTTCACTGGCAATGAACGGAAAAAACGAAGATAATACGTCATATGTGGAGCATGAAGAACAATTGCACGCAAAGACAAAACCACGTAAATGGTATAACTGAAGTCGTAGACTAAAATTCTAACTAGGAAACCGAATGATTCTCGGCTTCAGAGTTAAGAATAAAGTAAATAAAATACAGAGGTAAATGAATTTAAATAAATACATACAAGCATCCATATACGTACATACACAAGCATACGCGAAAACACTCGACATAGGTATACAAATACACGCACGTACACACAAAAAAAATGCTGTTGAGTTAATCCAAAGATTCTCAAATTTTTTGGACCACCTCACGGCCACATCCTATTTCCAGAGAGACCTGCCTAAATGCAATTGTTAATAATATATAATAAATAAAATCGTTAATTTATATATGATAAATAATATAATGTATACTATGTCTAAATAAATATATTTTTTTTATTTTACTATATTTATATATAGTATATATTATTTGATATTTAATATACTATTATTATCATCTCTACCGCCCCCTTGGGCCCCAGCGCCCGCCTAGGGGTGGTAGCGCCCACTTTCAGAACCTTTGAGTTAATCAAACAACAAGAACGCTCAGTCGTCGCAACCGATGAAGGCCCAACTAATTGACTGAGATAGCAGGCGAAACCTGAGCGCGGAGTGATACAAGTTAGGTTTGTGAGCAGAAAGGAACAACAACAACAACAATAAAACATATAGCTGTGAACTTTATCTTTGTACTTAATGACACTGGTAATTCGCCTCACTTCCTTCACTTTTCTCCCTTATCTCTCACGTACGCTTTTTTCTATTTACACACTCACACATACATATGTATATATATACACACATACATACATTCATATACAAATACACCCACTCATACACACATACAGACACACGTATGTATGTATGTGTGTCTATCTATCTATGTGGAAAATATCTTTAAGTATCACTTTAGAAGGAGAATCAGAGTGAAGAGAGAGGCACTGCACCCCAGAAAATTTACTGAAAGGTGGGTGAATGAAGCGAAAATGGCCCGAGTGATTGGGCTTTCTCTGTTTATAAGCCTGTAGGTTAAATAAGATAGCAAAAGGAAGAAAGGGGCACTTGCACAACACGCTCCTGAAGTTGAGGGTTGTTCTATCGACGGGGTATTAAACAACCCATTTGTGACGCTTCCCCTCTATTGGGGATTTCGATTGTTATAATTGTTTGTTTCAATATTTTTACACGACTGTATGTAAAATCCCCGACATGTAACTTTGTATTGTCCCCTTTACTTGTGCACCCTTGTGGGAAATAAAGAAATATATCTATCTATCTATCTATTAAAACCGCAGCGGTATGTCGCCTATCAAATCTTATATTTTGTCTGATGAAAACGTACTTAAACACCATTGTACCTTTGAAATATGTATAATAAAATATATACTTTGGTTGTGAGATTATTTTTCATTTATTAATATTTTGAATAATATCTAAAGAAAGATATATATGTGTGTGTGTATTTGTGTGCGTGAGAGAGAGAGAGAGAGAGAGAGAGAGAGAGAGACATAGTCCCGGGTTCAATCGGGGGGTAACCACAGTTAGTAAGGTATTCAATATATTAGTCGAGTGTAAGCAACAAATTTCATTCAGAAAAAAAAATCATCTGATGATTTCTTCTGAAGGAAACAGTTCTAGTCCTGTAGAAGCCATTTCAAAATTAAACTTTATATATATATATATATATATATATATATACTTGGACACACAAATATATGCATGTACGTATGTATGAATGTATGTATGTATGTATGCATATATATATATATGGATGCATGTATGTATGGATATATATATGTGTGTATGGATATGTGTATGTTTGTATGCAAAAAGTAAACAGAAATAACAAAGCAAACGACACAGTACAATGAAGAACTATATTAGTTTAACGTTTGATATAGTAGGAAAAAAGTCTTTGCGTTTCGGACATTAGTCTTTCATCAGATGATAGAATGAGGAATAAAAAGATAAAATAGACAGAGAGAGAGAGTGAGAAGGAACGGGAAATTATTGGAGAAAAAGTAGGTGTATTTGGTCAGCCATGTACGTATATGTATGTATATTTGTATGCATGTATGCATATATGTCACACACACACATACACACGCGCACATATTTAAATATATATATTTTCCTGGATTTTTATATAAATTCAAACTACTTTGCAAAGTATTGCCGAGGTTGACTTTGCCTTTCATCCTTACGGGGTCGATAAAATAAAGTACCAGTAATGCACTGGGTAATTGCTGGCCTTGTGCCTAAAGTAGAAACAATTATTATTGTTACGCCCCTTTCCATTCTGAGTTCAAATCCCGCCGAGGTTAACTTTGCCTTTCATCCTTACGGGGTCGATAAAATAAATGTACCAGTAATGCACTGGATAATTGCTGGCCTTGTGCCCAAAGTAGAAACAATTATTATTATTATTATTATTATTATTATTATTAGTAGTAGTAGTAGCAGAAGCAGTAGTAGCAACCGTAGCAGCAGCAGCAGCAGCAGCAGCAGCGGCAGTAGTAGTAGTAGTAGTAGTAATAGTTGTAGTAAAACTATATTGTAAAAGGAAACCTGTTATGTGTCTGTGTAAGTGTGTGGGGAAAAATTCAGCATATAGGCAACTCAACTTCAAAAAAAGGACAAAAAACGTGTGTGTGTGTGTGTGTGTGTGTGTGTGTGTGTGTGTGTGTGTGTGTGTGTGTGTGTGTGTGTGTGTGTGTGTGCGTGTGTTTCTATGTCCTTCAACATATAGATAACGCGACAGACTTCTAAAGATTTTCTCAGAAAAAAAACGGGTTTTGATTGAAAACGCGACAAAATGCATCATAAAAATGGGAACTGTCTTCGATAGTATGGATAATTCTAATATGCGGTCTTCATATAAATTTGGAATGTTAACGTAGTCCTTTTATGCAAAAAGGTTGGGGACATAATGCATCGGCCGGTCCGGGAGTCGCTCTCGCAACCTCTCGCAAAGTTTTCATAATGTAAAAGGTCCCCATTTTGCTTCATTTCTCCCTGTTTTGGGGCACTTTTTTTCATGGTACTCCCCCGTTTGGGTTTTCATAGTCAAACAAGGTTGTAGTCATATATAGGCATTAAAAAAACATGACTTGACGAAATTTAGAAAACCATGATGATTTTTGTGATCTTGTGCACGGCTTGCTGCTACATAAGATATTATTTCAACAATGATGTTTTTGAATAACTGCTTTGAACAAACGGCAATGCTTTTATGACTTGACAGCTTATGGTTAGTTTGAATACTAAAAGTTTATTGCTTCATGAAGATACAATACAATTCAAATTGTTTTCATTGCCCTCTTTCCTATTTGGGAGAAAGAAAAATATAGACTGGTTCTACATAAAAAGAAAAACAGCAGATTATTTCCAAAGAAAGATAGAGAGTGATAGAGGGGAAATAAGAATGATATATCGAGGAAGAATTGTCCCCCAGGACTCGGTGCCGGATTTACCATTGTGCTTAGATGTGCTTAAGCACAGGGCCCCGTTGGCCAAGGGGAGGGGGGACATCTTCCTGCCAAACATTTTTTTTACCTCCTTCAGGGCCCAAGTAAGGGGCCTTATAACTAGCACAGGGCCATATTTGGCCTAAATCCGGCTCTGCAGGACTAGACAGGTATTTTTTTTATTTATTATCGAACTCGAATGGATGAAGGGCTGAGTTGATCTTGATGTGATTTAAACTGAGAGAGCAGAAAGCTGGAACTACTACCGCAAAGCACTCTATCCGACGTTCTAACGACTCTGCCAATTCGCTGCCTACACACACACACGCACAACACAACACAACACAGCACAACACAACACAACACACACAAACAACACAGCACACACACACACACAAATAGATGCACAAAGATCCACATTTTACTTTAAAAATTAAAAGTGAGTGTTGATACGAGGAAGGGTATCTACTTGAACGAAATTCTGGCCCAGATAGCTTCATTCAATCGAAGCCAGCATGAAAAGAAACGGAAATTATACACGCTTAAGATCAGATAGCATTCTCGAATTTCAAAACCTCACCATAGAAAATACTAATATGAATCATTACTGTCCTGTATACACTGAAGTGGGTGATTGTACTTTGCGTGGCTTGATGGTTAGAGCGTCGGATTCACTATCGTGAAGGTTATGAGTTCGATTCCCGGACCCGCTGATATGTTGTGTTCTTGAGCAAGACACTTTATTTCACGTTACTCCAGTTTATTCAGCTGTAGAAATGAGTTACGATTTCACTGGTGCCAAGTTGTATCGGCCATAGCCTTTCCCTTGGACAACATAACATTGGTGGCGTAGAGAGAGGAGACTGGTACGCAGAGGTGACTGCCGGTCTTCCACAAACAACACCTTGCTTGGACTTGTGCCTCGGAGGGGAACTTTCTAGGTGCAAATCCCATGGACATTGGTGACCGAAGGAGTTCTTTACCCTTTGCCTTTACTTTATTAATAATTTCTAATACATACATGTGTGTGTGTTTGTGTGTGTGTGTGGAGAGAGAGAGAGAGTAGAAACAGTCTTGTTGTAACTTAAACCCTTTTCGATACATTCCCTAAACTGCACCTTGTTATTTGATCACAATAATGATCTCAGCTATTGATACTGTACGTGTGACATTTCAAACAGTTTCCCTTCCGAATTTTGAAGGAGAATAACATTAGTTAAACAAAGTTGTGTCTCCGTCGTTTGCGACGACTTGTGTCACATTTGACAGTTGATTCAATGGAAGAGCCTGCTCGTGAAATTAAGGTGCAAGATGCTTTTGCTTTTAGGTAGATTTCGCGTAACAGTGTGACAAGGCTGACTCTTTGAATCCTTGACAACGGCGTTAACGATCCTCATGTCTGTGGAATGCTCAGCCACTTGCACGCTAATTTCACTAGCAGGCTGCTCTGTTCATAAAACAACTATACAATAAGATTACATAGCGCTAGAATAAATATACCAACAAAAACATTCGCTTTCAATTTATTTTGCTTGCGTGAGCGAGCCAAAGCAATTTTTCGTAACCTTAGTTTTTAATTCATTGTATTTAATATTATTATTTGTATAGAGACGTATTTATTTAGATCTACTGACACGAAAGTATTAAAAACAAGATTAAATAATAAAGAAGAGCGTTAAAAGAAAAAAAACTAGAAACCCCTTTGTGTTTGAACATTGACTCAGCAGACGATAAACCAAGAGAAGTAACTACGTCCACATATTCAGTAGAGAAAACTCACAATTGCCTCCCTTGGAACACAATTCTGTCTGCATTGCAGCATCACCCAGACTTTGAGTGTAGAGTATGTTCTTTCCTCCTTTCTTCTTTCTCCTTTCTTTCGTTACTTAATTTCTTTTTTCTTTTTCTAATTTCCTTTTTTTCCAAGACGCCCCCAGTCACACACGGAATGACTAGCCTAGGATATTAAATACCCAGGTACAAACTGTAGAGTTAGCCTAGGACACTAAATACCCAAGTCCTCATTGTAGGGCTCACTATGATACTAAATACCCAGGTACACATTGTAGGGCTAGCCTAGGGTACTAAATATCCAGGTACACACTATAGAACTAGTCTAAGGCGCTAAATAACCAGGTACACACTGGAAAGCAATCCTAGGGCACTAAATACCCAGATACACATTGTATGGCAGGCATGTCAAACATGCAGCCCTTTACAAGCGCACCTGTGGCCCGCACGAAGGTTTTTACAACGCGAGCATGTTTTATCTTCGTAAAATTAATTGTAATGTGCCCAATTAGTTGTCGTATGTGGCCCACAAACAACACATATGTGACCCATGTGGCCCTCGGGGAACCCTCAGTTTGACATGCCTGCTGTATGGTTTTTCTAAGCTACTAAACACCCAGCTGCTGGCTCTGAATGCCACACCACAGTGTATGAGGTTAGCTAAAGTTATTAAGTGCTTGGGGGTGTGACATTGAGTTTCTGGTAGTTTCGGTCGTTGGGCGATGCCAATCACCTTCGTGTGTTATGTATTCAAACCGTTGTTAAAAATAGCCTAAAAAGCTGTTAGCTGTTTGTTGTGTTATAATATAATAACCCCGTATAGCGCTACATATTAGGCACATATCTAGAGCACTAACCGAGATATTACTGTGTGTAGGTGTGGGTGTGTTTACACACACACACACACACACACATATATATATATGCAGAGGTTATATTTAATTTGTTGGGATTCAACAAGCTTAAATATTTTATAACTGATATAAAGCACTCAACAATTTAGTGGAGTAAATATTCAATATATTAATAAATGGAAACTATATTTATAAAACCATAATTATTTTATTATATATATTTCAAGGGCAACCAAGGCAAATTATGGTGCGCTTTCATCAGATAAAATACAAATTTGTTTATATATTGTATATATATATATATATATATATATATATATATATATTATATTATATTATATTATTACTATTAGCGCTCTAGATGTTATATATATTATAGACACACACACACACATATATACATATATACACACACATATACATGCACATTCACATATACATACACACACATGTTAAAGAAGTGTACGGATGTATGTGTGTATATATTCCTTGTAATTTCATATGAATGAAACAGATCTAGTCCTGTAAAAGTCATTTCTACATAACACATTGCTACCCTAGGTTAAATATCTAGCCACGCATTGTAAAGCCATTCAATGACGCTAAATACCAAAGCACACGTTGGAAAGGTAGCCTAGGGCATTAAATACCTAGGCACATGTAACGCTAGCTTAGGGTGGTTAATACCCACGCACATATAGAGCTAGCCTAGGGCCCTAATACATGCACATACACACGCCCATACACACACACACGCACGTATTAAAGAAGTGTACGCATGTGTATATATATATATATATATATATATATATATATATATATATATAATGGCCACATGTTAAAAGCACGCGAGGAACGCTGTATAAGTGTTCTCCTGTACGAAGTTGTGTACAGACTGCCATATTAAGACAGATACATGCTAAACCATGATATATATAAATAACTGGTGTGTAAGTTGTGCTTTCTATTGCAGCGTATACATGATGCATTTGTAGAGGCGCCTGGTTTAATGGTTAGAGTGTTGACAGGGTCGGTGTTAATATTAAGGTCAACTAGGCAGCTGTCTATGGCGCAATCCTCAAGGAAACGTATTACCGAACTTTAAAGGATCATAGTTGTAGAAAATAAATTGTGTAATTGAAGTAAATATATAATTTCCTCTGACCAACTACTGTATAATAAATCGCTAGCAGTGGCGTTGGTGAGCATGGACCATGTAAGGGGGAAAAGCAGGCTCAGTAATTTTCTTTGTGGGGTCTGAGCAAAATGTATCAACAACTAGGTTTGTCAGCTTGCCAAACTTCAAGTTGAAATTCTTTTATTTGGGAGAATGAGGCGCATAACTGGGAGAAATGGGCACACATTGTAGAGCTAGCCTGGTTTGCTAAATATCCAAACAAGCATTGTATGAGGACATTCCTTGTAATTTCATATGACTGAAACAGATCTAGTCCTGTAAAAGTCATTTCTACATAATACATTGCTACCCTAGGTTAAATATCTAGCCACGCATTGTAAAGCCATTCAATGACGCTAAATACCAAAGCACACGTTGGAAAGGTAGCCTAGGGCATTAAATACCTAGGCACATGTAACGCTAGCTTAGGGTGGTTAATACCCACGCACATATAGAGCTAGCCTAGGGCCCTAAGTATTAAGGCACATGTACAGTTAGTCTAGAATGCTAAACACACAGGCACATGTTGTAGAGATAATCTAGGGCACTAAATACCTAGGCACATGTTATAGAGCTAGACTAGGATTCTAACTGACCAGGTTCATATAGTAGAGCTAGCCGAGTGTGCTAAATACCCAGACACATTATATAACCAGGCATACGTTATATAGCCAGTCTGGGGCGCTAAGTACCCAGGCACATAATATATAGCCAACCTAGGGTGCTAAATACCCAGGCGCACAC
>OZ024757.1:33148948-33241448 GCA_964016885.1 Eledone cirrhosa | reverse complement strand
GCATTGTAGTGTATAATGGAATATATATTTACGTGGGTGGGAGTATATATATATATATATATGCATACGCAGTGTTTTGTATATATTTATTTATTTCTACGCATGTATATATAATATATGGACACAGGTCTGGAGATGTATTTTATTTAGTATATATATTTTTGATAATCTGTTTCTGTTTTGGTTCTAAATGATGTGTGTGTGGGTGTGTGTACATACATACATACATACATACATACGCGTGTGTGTGTGTGTTTGTTTGTTATACAAGAATATTTCAACACACACACACATATGTGTGTGTGGGTGTGTATATAAATGTATATATATGTCTCTCTCTATATATATATACACACATATATATATATATGGTTGGCCTATCATACATATACATGTGTGTATGTATGTCTATATATATATAATATATATATATATATATATACACATACATACACACATGTATATGTATGTATATATATATAATATATATATATATATATACACATACATACACACATGTATATGTATGTCTATATAATATATATATATATACACATACACACATGTATATGTATGTCTATATATATATAATATATATATATATATACACATACACACATCTATATGTATGTATATATATATATATATGTACACATACATACACACATATGTATATGTATGATAGGCCAACCATACGCCGTATATGTAATGTATACATGTACCTCAGAGCGGGTTTGTAAATATTTATATATATTCCATATCGTTGTTATGGGGAATGGAACGAAATTGTCTGAAATGTTATTCATATCTGCACAGAATGTATATATGTAAAATATAAACACCGACACCAGCGTATATTTTGTATATATATATAAACACCCTACTGCGTGTACCTTATATAAGTATACAACTTGTTTAAGTATATATGTATATATATATATATATATATGTGTATCCCGGGTTCAATCGGGGTTAACTACAGTAAGGTACTCAATACATCGTAGAGTATATACAATATTTAATATAGAAATGGCTTCAACAGGACTAGAACTGTTTCATTCGAAGGAAATCATCATACACACACACACAATATATATATATATATATATACAATATATATATATACATGCTGTTTCTATATTGTTTACTCCCGCCCCCTTTCTTGTTACAATATCTCCTTCCTTTCCTTTTTTTATCGTCTGCTTCTCCTTCACATCTCCCAATTTCTCTATCTCTGACAGATACCCTTTCTCTCTCACTTTCTCTTCCTCCCCCTCTCTCTCTCTGTTTTATTATCTCTCTTTCTGTCATCACCTCTTTCTCCCTCTCCATTGTATTGTATCCCTATCTTTCCACCTCCCTCTCTGTACATTATATAGTATACCCCTCTCTCTTTCTCTAATATGCTGTCGCTCTTCCCACATGTTGTACCCCTCCCCTCACTTTCTCTATTATACTATCGTTCTTCCCACATGTTTATTTTTCCCCGCTACTAAAGTACTTTAGCTAGCTAAGCTTCTTCCCCATTATATCATTCTATCGTTCTCTCCCCGCCTTGCTTTCTTTTTTCTCTATTTCCCCCTCTGCCTTTCTGCCTCAATTTTTCTTCCTATTCCCCTCGCATTTCTACATACCTATCTATCGATCGAACAATCGATCTCTATTTTATCTTACTTTCCTTTTCTCTCGTTTCTTGTTGTCTCCCCAATCGTCCTTGTCCAGCTCTCTACCTTCTTACCCCTTCGTCTCTCTCTCTCTCTCTCTCTCTCTCTCTCTCCGTCTGTATACCTATCTACCTATTTCTAGTTATCTGCCTGTTTCTCTAGTTATCTATCTGTCTATCTAATCTAATCTATCTATGACTCTCTGCCTGTCTATCTATCTACTTATGTCTCTGTTTATCACTGCACCACTATATATATATATATATATATATATATATATATATATATATACATATATATATGTATGTATGTGTGTGTGAGTGCGTGCTCTCTATCACTCTTCCTCTCTAACCTTCATTTGTCTATATGCTCTCTATCTATCTATCTATCTATATATATATATCTGTTTACCTGACTACTCCTCCCCCATTTTTGTACATCTCCCCACTCTCTCCCTCTCTCCCTCTCTGTTTGCCTCTCCCCCTTCTCCACTCTGCCTATCTCTCTCCTCCTCTCCATATGTTCTCTGTCTCTCACCCCCTCCACACTGTGTAACTTGGTTGCAAAGGGTTAATCCATTGCCCAGTTTAAAACGACCATCACACAGTATAACTCCACCACCACTAAATATCACCACCATCACCCAGTTTAAAATCACCACCACTACCAAGTTTAACACCATCACCCAGTTGAACACCACCATCATACAATTTAACAACACCATCCAGTTAAACACCACTACCATCACCCAGTTTAAAACCACATTTGCCCAGTTTAAAATCTCTTTTGCCCAGTTTAAAACCACTACTGGGGGCTTCGATTCAATGTAACCAAGCTTCTGTCCCAGTGTAGTCATGCAAGGAAGTAAAATAATAGGGCAGTGGTCCCTAACTTTTTACTTCTAAGAACCCCTTATTATCTTAACGAATCTTCTAACATACTCCCCTTTCGAATTGTTATACAGTGAGAATAACAATTGAAAGAGCAAAATGTTTATACATAGAGAAGAATGGATACCCAGTAGAGTGTATATTGTGTTTTTCCTGACTGTATCTACCTGTGTGATGCTCACCTGCTTCATGTCTAACCAGAGAACATAGAAAAACTTAAAAGCTCATTTGCACAAGTCATACAAAGCGCCCACACTCGATGGTGACTCAGAGACCGAGAGGAAGATATTGCCCTCACTTCCTCTGATGTGACGTCACTGGCCCATCACTTCCAGCTAGACTGCCCTACTTTCCAGTTCCCTAGCCCTACACTTCCGGCTTCCTAGCCCCTACATACTGGAAATTTTGAACTTAGCTCACAGATCCCCCAAATTACCTTTGTGTGGACCAATAGTAATCATCATCATCCTCATTTTACGCCTGCAAATTCATCATTTTATGTCTGAGACCCCCCCCCCCCCCAGTACTGTTTTCACAGATCTCCAGTGGACCCAAGACCCCCCCACCCCACCAAATAATGTCTTCACAGATCCCAGTTCAACCAATACTCCCCCCCCATCACATAATTTTTACAGACCCCCATTAGACCCAAGACCCCCTTGTACTGACTTCACAGACCCACAGTTCTGTCTTCATAGACCTCCAGTAAACCTAAGACCGCCCAGTAGTCTGCACAGACCTCCAATCGACCCAAGGCACCCCAGTACTGTTTGCCAACACCCAGCAGACCTGGGACCCCTTGTACTATCTTATAGACCCCAAGTACTACCTTTAAGGACAATTGCTTGAAAGCACAGGAATAGAACAATTTAGTGAAAAGAATGACCTTTTTTGATTGCCTTGTAGAGAGTAAGGGTAGGGTGCATGGCCCTTCTAGTATATATATATGGGGTGGGTCCTCTTCAGCACAACATCTCTCCATTTATCATGGTCCTTCGTCATCTCCTCTGTGAGCTTCAGCAATCTGAGGTTAGCTCTCACCACATCCACCCATGTTTTCTGTGGTTTTCCTCTACTGCGTCTTCCTTCCACTGTGATTACTTGGCACTTTTTCACCCAGAGGTCATCATCCATGCGCATCATATGGTCATACCAACGTAGTCTTCTCTCCTGCACATTACAGTTTATTCCTTTTATACACAGTTTCTCTCTCAAATCGTCCATGCTTCGTCATTCACGCACATTGACATTAGCATTTTCATCTTGTGGATTGGCAGTATCGGTAGAGCATCGGACACCATGCACTGCAGCATAGAGTTACATCCTTTTACGTTTTGTGTTTAAATGCCGCTGAGGTTAACTTTGCCTTTCATCCTTATTGGGTCAATATAATAGAGTACCAGTAACAAACTGGAGTTGATATAATCAACTTAACCCCCACCCCAAATTGTTGACCTTGTGTCTAAATCAGAAACTCTTATTTTATATACATATACACATATATACAGTGGCGTAGCTAGGGTAAACGGCGCCCAGGGCAAGCATCAAAATTGCCCCCCCCCCCCACCCATAAAAAAATCAAGATCCACAAAGACGAAATTGCGGTAGAATTTATAATAGAAAAACAAAAAACGGTTACAACTTGATTTTTCGGGCTTTTAATGAGGCAAACTGGTTGATAATTTCCTCGAAATCAGTTCGTTCAAACTCTTCGATTTCTACACTCAAAGGACGAGGTCAGTCAGCTGTTGTTGGCCCATTGAGGTTCTCAAATACGAATGTATTAGCTTCAGCTTGCTGAACGACCTCTCGTAATTGGCAATTGAAATAGAAATCGTCAACATTATTTGAATGCTGATTCACAAATTGGGAAAAACACATTCATCGCCGTATTGTATGATGAATTGGAGAAGTGCCTCTGGCTTTAAAATTGGGTCAGCTGTCCTAGTAGCCAGCAAAGATCGGCAGTCCAAAATTTCCTCATACAATTGCTCTCCGTCGATGTTGGAGTTGTATAGTTCTGCAAGGCTGTTGCACCTTTGTTTAAGGACAAGGTTATCAGGAGCAGCCAAATAAAACAGATAGTTGACATCAAGAAGAAAGCCAAAACTTGAGTCGGTTTCCTTAAGTCGAATAAACCGTTATTCCATTTCTGTTTTAAGACGATTGAGTGAACTTTGCATTGCTCTCTCTATATCTTTTCTGGCAGCCGCCTTGACATCCTCAGTAATTTTGGTATTGGTTTGTCGTCTTCCTCGCCTCCCTGGAAAATCGACATTCCATTTCTGGCAGAGGTCGAAGCCCATTTCAAGAGATTCGTGGATTAAGGATGTTCCTTCTTCTTTGAAGGGCTCCTATATCATCTGCAGCATCGTGAAAATTCATTCTTGGATCTTGAAGTCTCTTTTGAACCCGGTCAATTCGTGAGAGAATCGTGTTCTAGAATCCAATCAAGTTCAGGAATTCATAACTCAGTATCCGATTATGGAGATTACTGGCATCACTTCGATTCTCGCATGTCTCTGTTTCATCATCACTAATTTTTTCGAGAACTTGAACAATCAGCGTCAAATAATTCGCCACCGGTCTGACTGCAGTACATCTAGCACTCCACCGCGTGTCGGAAGGATATTTAACAACCACTGGAGCAACTTCTTTAAGGGCTTCCCATCGTCGTGTTGAACGAGAAAAAAAGTTGTATAATGAGTAAATGCAATTGAAAAAGTTCATCATAGCAGAATCGTTTTTGGCTGCATGAAGACCAGCCAGATTAAGTGAATGGTTATCGCAATTAACGAAGTGAATCAAATTATTCTTCTCTCTCATTCTCTGCTGAACCCCACTGTGGTGCGCAGCCATTATGGCAGCATTGTCGTAGCACTGCGATTGACAGTTCTGCAGTGGTAGGTCATCTTTTTCTAGCTCTTTCACGATTGTTTCAACAAGGCTTGCGGCATCTTTTTTGATTACTTGTTTTTGTGAAGTCAAATCAGACATCTGCTCTGTCTAGTGAACTAGACATGGTGTGGAAGTCGGTTATCAAGAAATCACATGCTTCATTTTTGGCTTATATTTTAAAAAAATGATAAAAACGACATGGATGTAAATCGATCTAGGTCGAAATTGCGCCCCCCCCCCCTAAATATGGCACCCGTGGCATGTTCCCTGCTTGCCACACCCTAGCTACGCCACTGCATATATACATATATGTGATTTTTCAGCCCATTTTGGTGTAATTAGTAGCAGGTGGGAGTTTGAGTCCTACAGGCAATGATGTCCACTTTTTTCCCATTTCTAGGACATTGCTGGATTTACCATTGTGCTTAGGTGTACTTAAGCGCAGGGGCCCATTAGCCAGGGGAGGTTCAGCCCCCCATATTTTTTATGATGAATTTTTTTACGAGTAAGGGGCTTCATAATTAACTAGCACGGGGCCTCATTTGTCCTAAATCTTATACTGCTCTAGGAGCTTATATATAATATTAGAAATAGTTGAATAACTTTTTCGTAATATTTCATAGTAAAACATCTGTGTTAAACTAATATACATTTGAAATCTCATAATTTACTCAACGTTCCTTTCCATATAAATGATTTATTTACATCCATTGGCCATTAGATGAGGTTTAAAAAGACAGGACAATTTGTCAAATTGCTTTGCTATAATTGGTAGCACAGCTGGCCAGCATACAGCTGTGAGTTCTAGTTCTGCAGATGACATTGTCCACTTGTATCTCTTTCTAAGGGTTTACATACCCAACTTATTTGACTTTTTTTCATAGTCAAAAACCAGCATTGAAACAATTTAATATACATTTGAAATAATAATATAAGTTAATATACATTTGAAATTTATACAAATACATACATACATATATGAATTGGCAATATTATAACTATGACCCTCCCTAAATATATATATATATATATATACACACATATGTATATACATGTGTGTATATATATATATATATATATAATATAGAAATGACTTTTTCAGGACTAGAACTGTTTTGGGGAATCTACCCATTATAAATATATGTGTGTGTGTGTGTGTATATATATATATATATATATATATATATATAAACACACATGCACTCACACACACACACACAGATGTGTAGCATGTGTACTCATATGCACAAGCACAGCTTCCATAAGTGTCTCTCTCTCTCTCTCTTTCCTAGAACACAATAAATCTATTCATGAACATCTTCCTGATTAACTAGCCACTATAACACTCCAGTCAACCACTTTCCATACCAACACAAAGGTTTCACACAAAAAATCCTGTTCTGCAACCTCAATGGCCTGTGTTCTATTACACACAAACACACATAGATGTGTGTGATTGTTTGTGGTTGAGTCTGTGTGTATATATATATATATATATATGTGTATGTGTGTATATATGTACATATATATGTGTATGTATATATATGTATATTATATGTGTATATGTGTGTATATATATATGTATATATGTGTATGTATATATATATGCATGTGTGTGTGTGTATATATATATGTATATATGTGTATGTATATATATATATATGCATGTGTGTGTGTATATATATATATATGTATATATGTGTATGTATATATATATATATGCATGTGTGTGTGTATATATATATATGTATATATGTGTATGTATATATATATATATATGCATGTGTGTGTGTATATATATATATGTGTGTGTGTATATATATATATGTGTGTATGTATATATATATGCATATATATATGTGTGTGTGTGTGTATATATGAATATATATATATGTTTATATATATATATATATATATATATACATACATACACATACACATACATGGAAACATGCAGCTATGAATGAGCAGGCAATGTTGCTATATCTTAGTACAGTAAAGTGTGTGTGTGTGTGTGGGGGGGGATGAATGAATATGGTATTGAATACAATCTCTGCACACCTATACACATTTATACATACATGTATATACACATTCATATACATTTGCATGCACATATACATGTATATATACTCCTAAATATACACACATATAATTCACACACATATACATGTACATATGAACACACACTCCTACATATATACATACATGCATATGTACATATGTTCCTACATATACACATATGCATACACATTCATACACATATACATGTACATATGCACTCATGCTCCTACATATTCACATACACACACATATGCCCAAACACACATACATGTACATGCATCTTCACATACACATATATACACACACATACTGGCCTTACCTACAGTTACTTCGCTCTCAAGAATGTAACCCACCCAAATATAATGGTCAACGCCCAACACCATCACTGCCTCTATTAACTCATATATATATATATCTCAGGGTCGGGGCTGATGTTACCATCATGACCAACTAGGCAGCCACATGAGGGACAGACCTCAGAGGGTGAGGATGAGATGCATTACTGAACCTTAAAATATCACAGTTTTATACAGGGCTGTTGTTGCCTTTAAGGCCAACTAGGGCACAATCCTCAGAGAAGAACATTATTGAACCTTAACCCTTTAGTGTTCAAACCGGCCAAAACCAGCCAGAATTCTCTACCTCTTTCTGAAACTGGCTGTAACCGGTCGCTCAAACTGATGTTAAGGTATTGTTCTCAAAATAAATACTTTCAAAATCTCATAGATTCGATATTATGTGAGATAATTATGTGAGATAATTATGTGAGATAATTATGTGAGATAATTACCATGAAAATATAATAGTATATATAAAATGTGAATGCTAAAGGGTTAAAGTATCAGTTTTATACAAGGCTGGGGCTACTGGTAAGGTTAACTAGGCAGTCACACAGGGCACAATCCTCAGCGAGGTACATTGCTCTGGGGCTGTCATTAAGGCCAACTAGGCAAACACACAGGGCACAATCCTCAGAGAAGGCTGGTGTTACTGTTAAGGTTAACTAGGCAGCCACATAGGGTACATACCACAGAGAGGTACATTACTGAACCTTAGAATACCACAGTTTTATACAGGGCTGGTGCTATCATTAAGACCAAATGGGTAACTACCTGGCGCACAATCCTCAGAGATGTACATTACTGGACCTTAAAGGATCACAGTTTTATACAAGGCTGATGCTGCCATTAAGACCAATTAGGGTACAATCCTCGTAGAAGTACAATACTAAACATTAAAGTATCAGTTTTATACAGTTTTATCATTAAGGATAATTAGGCAGCTGCCTGTGCCACAATCCACCGAGAGGTGCTTTTCTGAACCTTAAGGTATTACAGTCTTACAAAGGGCTGGTGTTATTAAAGCTAACTAGGCAACTACCTAGGGCACAGAATTCAGAGAGAGGTACATTATTGAACCTTAAAGGATCACAGCTTTTTACAAAGTTGGAGCTACTGTTAAGGTTAACTAGGCAGCCACCTAGGGCACATACTTCAGAGAGGTACATTACTGAACCTTAGAATATCACAGTTTATTCAGGGCTGGTGATACAAGGCCAACTTGGTAGCTACCTATAGGGTACAGACCTCAGAGAGTTACATTGCTGAACCTTAAAATATCACAGGTTTATAGAGGTCTGGTGCTACCATTAAAGCCAACTTGGCAGCCACCTATAGGGTACAGACTTCAGAGAGAGAGAGAGAGAGGTACATTACTGAAACTTAAAGGAGCACAGCTTTCTACAAAGTCGGTGCTACTGTTAAGGTTAACTAGGCAGCCACCTAGAGCAGAAATCAGTTTTTTTTTTACAAATTTGTAGAATTAAATATATCAACAACCTATAACCATTGCTACTCCAATGATACAAGCCCAGATATTGTGGGAGAATGTTCTCTGGTGTGCAGAACCCCAGACACAAACTACCTCATAGCCCAGTGGAAAAAATGGAAATATTGTTACCCCGGAGGATAGCAAGAGAGATGCATTAAAATAGCCACTATCTCTACTCCAATTGTATTAAGAAGGGAGGTGGTTCAGTGACTGTGAACATCAGAAGTCTTTAACGTTATCAGTTTAATAACAAACCTATCAAGAATTGAATATATAGAACTAAATATAGAACTAAATATATAGAATTAAATATATAACAATTTCCTGCAATCACTAAATAAATCATTAAACATCATTGCTGTGTAGCAGCATCGTGGAAATATCCAAAGTGATGGAGGGGGTTGTATGGTGTTATGACTTAGCATGGGTGAATGTAGGTTCTGTAGGGGGGGGGGAGAGTAAGCTTAGTAACTTTCTTAGTGTGGGTATAGCAAGAAGTGTCAATAATTAGCTTTGTCAGCTAATTTGGGAGAAGGGCCACACGTAGAGCTAACCTAGGGCATTAAATACCCAGGCACACATATCCTCACAGGGCTCCTTCCTCAGATGAGCTGCTGACGTTCTGATCTTACGGAGGAGCTCACCAGTGCAGAGTATGAGGACGCCTGAGGCTTCTTCAAATTCTTTATTATTTTCAAATTTATTTGAAAATTATAAGTAATATCTTTTACAAGAAGTATAGTAACAAAATGGTTAAGTTATGCCCCAAACACCAGTTTAAATGAAAATCACTGTACATTAATTTTCATTTTCATTATTATTTTATATAAAAGGGCGGTGGATTGGCAGTATCGGTAGAGGGTCGGACGTCATGCTTTGACGCATAGAGTTACGGCCCTTTCCATTCTGAATTCAAATCCCGCTGAGGTCAACTTTGCCTTTCATCCTTACAGGGTCGATAAAATAAAGTACCAGTAATGTACTGGGTAATTGCTGGCCTTGTGCCAAAAGTAGAAAGAATTATTATTTTATATAAATAATAAAAATCTTTACACACACAAAACCCACATCGTACCGTCCTGTATCGTTCTGTACCGTCTGTAATGTTTTTCTTGATGTCAGCCCTTGTGGCCAATAAAGAAATAAAGAAATCATTATTATTATGACGAAGGACCGTGACAAGTGGAGAGATGCTATGCTGAATAAGACCCGTCCCACCCTTGCACGCAGGGAAAAAGCGGACGTAAAATGATGATGATGATTAATAATGTAAAAGTTAATTATTTTACTAAATCCCTCTAAATTCTTGATTATTTTCAAAATTATTTGAAAATTATAGACAGTGTCTTTCACTAGAAATATGGTAACAAAAAGGTTAGTGTTTATATTTATCTATACATGCACCTTTGATAAGTTGTAGTGCACTTGAGCACTGTACACAATAATTTTCATTATCATTATATTTTTATGTAAGAACCTTTATCTTCCAAACACCACTTTAAGAATGAAAAACTTAGTTATTTTACCAAATCCCTCTAAATTTTTGATTATTTTCAAAATTATTTGAAAACCATGCGCAGTGTCTTTCACTAGGAATATGGTAACAAAAGTTTATTAAATCCTTCATATAAAATTAATTCAGTCCAAACTATATTCTGAAAAAAGTGGGCTGGATCTCAAATAGCTCGGGACCCAGGAAATAATTTAGTTTTGGACATCTGTTGTTGACCACACTCCTGTAAGACTCATGTGTAACTCACACTTTAGTGAGTACACTTCTCATAGATGTCAAAGAGAGTATATGTACATATTTGCCTCTGTGTGTGTGTGTATGTGTGTGTAAGCTTGTTGCATGTGGTTGTTTTTCAATGGCATCACTGCTGCATAGCAATAATAATAATAATATTAATGATAGTAATAATAATATTAATGATGATAATAATTATTATATAAGCAACAGCAACCATTTCTGCAGTAACTAAAAACTTCTTTCTTTCTTTTTTTTTCTTCACTCTGCTGCTTATACCACTTCAAGAACTACCAAATTTAGCTTTCACCACTATCACAAAGTCTAAGAATAGTCTCCACCCCTGCTCTCTGTCTATCTGTCTGTCTCTCTCTTTCTCTCTCTTTGTCTCTCTTTTCCTCTTCAGTCTCCTTCTTCTTCCTCCTAACTCTCTCTAGCTTTCACCACTATCACAGCCTAAGAATAGACTCCACCCCTCCCTCTACCCATTCCCATCAGGTCGTTATGGTCCAAATCAGTTCTTATTCAGATCTCCTGCTCACCTAGTCATGTCAGAGGACCACTTTTCACTTATATATTTTATTTCAGCTTGGTTTGTATGGTTGGATACCCTTCCTAACACTTTACAAGTTATACTGGACACTTATTATCTTGACAACAATAGTAGAGAAGTTATGTCCTCAGCAAGACTGAACAGTTATCTCTACCATATATTGCCCTGGTTCATTCTTCCTACAACTTTACAGAGTGTACTGGGTGCATTTAGAGAAGATGTCCTCAGCAAGACTGAACAGTCATCTCTACCATATATTGCCCTGGTTCATTCCTCCAACAACTTTACAGAGTGTACTCGGTGCCTTTTATCATGTCATCAACTCTAGAGAAATTATGCCCCCAGCACGACTGAACAGTCATCTCTACCATATATTGCCCTGGTTCATTCCTCCAACAGTTTTACAGAGTGTACTGAGTGCATTTTATCATGTCACCAGCATTAGAGAAATTATGTCCTCAATAAGGCAGAACAGTCCTCTCTACACTCCATTTTCTCTGCCTGATTTCCAACATTACATTTGTAAAGTTTGTATCGTTTCTGTTCGACCCCAAACCAAATACTCCATGGCTCGGTACCGGTCTGCGGCCCGGTGGTTGGGGACTGTTGGTTTAGATCATCAACACTAAGGACATTATCATGTCTATGGCATAGTTGAAAAGCTCTTCTGACCTTTTGTTGGCAGGTTTTCTAAGGCTGGATGTCCTTCCTATCAACAACCACTTTACTACCCTACAATAATTCAAAGTAGGCAGCAACTTGGCTGAGTTGTTAGAACATTGGATATAATGCTTTGCAGTATTTGTTTTGGCTTTCTGCTCTCTGAGTTCAAATCCTGCCGAGATAAACTTTGCATTTCATTTATTCAAGGTCTATAAAAAAGTACCAGTCAAATACTGGAGTCGATTCTTCTTCTGTGTCTCTTTCTAACTTCCATTCTCTCAGTCTCTATCCTTCTCTGGAATAAATCTCCTGTATTCGGACCTGGAGAGGATTGGGCTTCATCAGATTTCAAAATGCCTTAGAAACACCATATGTCAGTACAGCACCCCTAAGACTCCTTTAGAAGTTATGGGGCCATGCATAAGGGATTCTCTTCATTTCCACAGCAGACAACAACAAAACTATCATTACACTTGTTCTGTTGTTGTTGTTGTTGTTGTTATTTCCTTTCTACAGTGGATTGGCAGAATTGGTAGAGCGTCGGATATGATGCTTTGTGGTATTGTTCCAGTTCTTTACGTTCTGAGTTCAAATCCCGCTGAGGTCAATTTTGTCTTTCATCCTGAACTCAGCTGGTCTTGCTTGGAGATCCAGCCCAATGAATTGGAGGAGGTTGCTTCTGACAGGACTTTCTGGAAGGAGTGTTTGAGGATTCTGCCACCATGACCCTCTCAGGTATAAGTGGGCGAAGAAGAAGATCCTTCCAGGGTCTATAAAATATGGTCCTGGTAAAGTACTGCTGTTGATATAATTGAGTTTTCCTTCCTTTAGGAATTGGTGTTCTTCTGCCTAGATAAGAAATTATTATCTCCTTTCCACATTTAGGCACATGGCCTGGTGGTAAGGGTCTTGGATTTATGATCATAAAGTCATGGGTTCAATTCCTGGGCTGGATTACATGTTGTGTTCTTGAACAAAACACTTCATTTCATATTGCTCCAGTAAACTCAGCTGAATATGAGTACCAGCAATAGCTGGGGGTTTAACCCTGCGATAGACTGGGGTCCTGTCCAAAGGGGAATCTTGTACTTTCAGTCGCTTCGTGCCATAAAACTGGGATAAGACAGACTTTAGATTAGAATTCCACATGATGGGGTACTGATAGAATCGGTAGAGCACCAGACAAAATATTTTGCAGTATTTAGTTACGAGTTTCTACATTTTCTACATTCTGATCTAAAATCCTGCCAAGATCAACTCTGCCTTTCATCCTTCTGAGGGTCGACAAAATAAAATACCAGTAAAAAACTGGGGTCGACATATTCAACTTCCCCTTCTCACAAATTGCTGGCCTTGTGCCTAGATGAGAAATCTTTATTTATTTCCAAAACCACTTTGAGTCACTTCAAACTATTCCATTCATTTCCTCAGAGGAAAAAAGCTGCATATATATACACCATCTTTACAATATATGTCTATATATACACACTATGTCTGTCTGTCTCCCCCTCTTTCTCTATATATGATGATGATGTATATATATATATATAATACACACACACGCATATATATATAACATATATATATATATGTATATATGTATATATATATATATATATATATATATATTTATACATACATACATACATATATACACACATACATACACTGTGACTGTCTGTCTCCCCCTCTTTCTCTATATATGATGATGATGTATATATATATATATATAATACACACACACGCATATATATATAACATATATATATATATGTATATATGTATATATATATATATTTATACATACATACATACATATATACACACATACATACACTGTGACTGTCTATATATATATATATATATATATACACACACACATTGTATTTGCCTGTAAAGGAAAGTTTAAACTCCAATCAATCATACATAAGCAGCACTATCCTGGCTTCTTTTCATTTAAAATCTCTCTCTCTCTCTCTCTCTCTCTCTCTCTCTCTCTCTCTCTCTGTTTAACTCACCAAATGTCTGAAATGGCCATAATATTAACAAGTCTCTTTCTCTTTCCCTTGTATATACACACACACACACACACACACATATATATGTACACAAATACATATATACGTGCATACATACACATACATACATATATACTTACAAACACATGTACACACATATATACACATACATACATAGACAAACACACGCACGCATATATACACAGATACACATGCATGCATATACAAATGCACAAATATACACACATGCATACACGCACACACACATATATATACACATATACACATGAATATATTCACAAACACACATACACACACACACATATATATGCACATATACATACACACACATACACACACACACACACACATATATACACACACACATATATATGCACATATACATACACACACATATACATACACACACATATATACACACACATATATATACACATATACATACACGCACATACACACACACATACACACACACACACACACACACACACACACACACACACACATATATATGCACATATACATGCAAATTAATTACCTCACCACTGAACTATTGCCCTCCTCCAAAGCTCTTTTCTCAATTAATTCCAACACTCCACCACTACTGCCACCACTAACACCCCTCTTCTCCCACAACCATCATCACTGCTACCGCCACCACCACAATTAATTCCAACACCATCACCACCACCACCACAACAACTATCATCACTGCTGCCAACACCACCACGCCAACCATCATCACTACCACCACCACCACCATCACTACCACCACTGCCACCACCACCACCACCACTATCATCATCACTATCACCACAACCATCACCACAGCCATCATCACTACCATCACTTTCATCATCACCACCACCACCACAGCCATCACCACTACCATCACTTCCACCACCACCACCACAGCCATCACCATTACCATCACTTCCATCACCACCACCACCACCACCACCATCACCACAGCCATCACCACTACCATCACTTCCATCACCACCACCACCACCACCACCATCACCACAGCCATCACCACTACCATCACTTCCACCACCACCACTTCCATCACCACCACCACCACAGCCATCACCACTACCATCACTTCCATAACCACCACCACCACCATCACAACCATCATCACTACCATCACTTCCATCATGACCATACCAATGCAAACTCTTGCATACTACATCTGATTCCTTTCTCCTGCACACTCCATCTGATTTCTCTTATACCCAGTTTTTCTCTCAAATCATCCATGCTTTGCCATTCAGGTACACTAACATCATATGTCCATACTAGTACTGGGGTCAATTCTTCCCCTATATTTCTTTCTCACTTCCATTCTCTTCCATTCTCTCTATATCTGCCCTTCTCTGGAAAAAATCTGCTGTATTCAGACTTGGAGAGGAGTTGGGCTTCACCAGGTTTTTTAAAAATTCCTTAGATACACCATATGTCAAAGGGGAGTCCTTATAACTCCCTCTGGAATTACAGGTCCATGCATGCATATATATATATATATATATGTAAAAGGTAAACAGAAATAACAACACAATCGGTACAGTATATGGCAGGTATATATTAGGTTAACGTTTGATATAGCAGGAATAGGGTCTTAACGTTTCGGACGCTAGTCCTTCATCAGAAGAAAGAATGAGAAATAAAATAGATTGAGGGGACGGGCGGGAGGGAATTGGAAAAAAATGTCTTTAGATAAAAATAACAGGTCCATTCATGTTGACATCTCTTGCAAAACTGTTGGTGCTGGCGTTTTGTGTATGATATATTATCATCGTTTGACGTTAATTTTCCACGCTAGCATGGGTTAGATGGGTTGACCTGTTTGAGGCAAGTTGGATTGGGTGACCATGTCTTGCTCATACAGAACTGTTTCTGGCTTGGTTTCTATGGCTGGATGTCCTTTCTAATGCCAACCACATTTACAGTGTGTGCTGGGTGCTTTTTGTCATCACATCTACCTGACCACTTTACAGATGGGCTGGATGCTTTTTGTTGTGATACTAACATGACAACTTTACAGTGTAAGTGTGGTGTGATCAGATGTGGGTGCGGTGTTAGGGCATGGGAGGTGTGTGGAAGAAGGAGGATGGTTGTTAAGAGGTGCATACTAGATGTATGCATCAGTCCACGTGCAAGGGAAGGCGGGTCTTCTGTATTACTGCATAACGCCAAAGATCATGATCCTGTGTCATTGTCTTTGAGAGGTGCATTTGTGCAAGGTCAGCTTTTATTACCTCATCCCAAGTCTTTCTGGGTCTTCCTACTCCATAACTTCCATCAACTTTCATTGCCCTCCGCCTTTTTATATAGCTGTCATCCTTCATACGCATCACATGGCCACAATGAGGCAATCTTCTGTCTTGCACATTGCATCTAATGCTTTTATGTATAATTTCTCTCTCAGCTCATTTATGCTTTGCCATTCGTGTGTATTACTATTACACATCCATCAGAGCATGTAAGCGTCATTTCTTTCCAATCTTCACAGATCCTCTGCACACAGTACCCAGGTCTCACCACCATGCAACATTGCTATTCATATACATGCATCATACAATCTTCATTTCAATGGAAAAACCTTTTGTAGCTAGCAGCGTTAGTAGCTCTGAACTTTCCCCATCCCCTTCTTACTCTGGCTACTATACTTTTGGAACACCCTTCTTCACTGCTGATTTAGTCTCCCAGGTAACGGAAACTGTCAACTATTTCTACAGAGCCATCTGGGCATTTGAAGGAACTAGTGTTCTGTGGGCATTTGCTACTTTCTGCACCTGTGCAGGTGTTAGGGCATGGGAGGTGTGTGGAAGAAGGAGGATGGTTGTTAAGAGGTGCATACTAGATGTATGCTTCAGTCCATGCGCAAGGGTAGGCCACATATAAAAGCTATGTTCTTTGATAACCTGCCTGTAATTCCACTACATCTTTTATGTACCCATAACTTGCATTTGGGACATAGGATGGAATTTCTATCTGCTCCTTTCTTGCACACTGAGCAAGGCCATTTCCCTGAGGTAATCTGGGCCCTATTTTTCTTTTTATATCCTTTAACAAGTTAACTTTAGGACTTTTTTGATTCTAGGTCATGCTTCCAGGTTTGGGATTTCTTCTCTAATTTTGCCATAGATTCAGCTATGAGAGTTAAATCATGTGCATACAGGAGTTCCCATGGGCCGCCGGTCTTAAATTCTTCTGTTATAGCCTGTAGGGCAATAACAAACAGGAGAGGGCTAATATATCCATATTAAAATACATGGGAACTAAACATGTTTTTATAGGTACCTACAGTTTCATGGCAGTATCTGATTAATCATAGTAGGAATCTACAATGATTAATTGGATACCACCATGAAACTTTGCATACCTACGGAAACATATTCTTACTTGCCATATATTTTAAGTTATAGAAATTGACTCTATGTTTACTTATCGAAGATTTATTCTTTTGTAATTCACACTCCAAAAACACATGTATATATAAAGATCAAACTTTTTAGAGGATGTCTACATCTCAAAGGCCAACTTCTTGCTAAGTAGAAACACTCAACGAATTCAACTGATTTTCAACCACCTTTATATTGATTTATATACTTCCTTAAGTTTTCTTTTTCCACACTTACATAATACAGTACAACTTCTATACTGCTCAATTCTATAGCTTAATAAATATAAACATCTCTATATTACATACCACTACATAATACCACATCTACTATAATGCCGTCACACTAATACACGTACACCTACTTTGCCATTTACAATTTACATTTTTGAGTTATTTAAAAGAAATAATAATTGTTTCTACTTTTGGCACAAGGCCAGCAATTACCCAGTGCATTACTGGTACTTTATTTCATTGACCCCGTGAGGATGAAAGGCAAAGTTAACCTCGGCGGGATTTGAACTCAGAATGGCAAGGGACGTAACTCTATGCTGGAAAGCATGGCGTCCGACCCTCTACCGATACTGCCAATCCAATGAAAATTATTGTATACAGTGTTCAGGTGAACTACAACTCATCAAATGTGCATGTATGGTACATAGAATAATGTACAAATGTCAGGAAAGTGAACAGTGTATGAGTCATGATATACACAGATACATGCATGTATATGGAGGAGAATATCAGGTGTAGTGTTGGCGAATTTCAGGAAGCATGGAAGTTTCGAAGGATGCAGAGTCCTGAAAGCTAACAACGGATGCAAGTAGTTTGTTCCATGCTTCAGCAACTCTGAACATGAAGAAATGTTATGCTAAGTTTTCATAAAGAAACATTTAATATGCTTATTTTTAATGGTATCTTCAAACTCGTCCAAGTGCCTGACGATTAGGTCACAAATTTGATTGCTTTTACAATCTGGGGAGATTGTAAAAATTGGGCCTTGAAACCTTAGGTTTTTGACCATGGGATATGCATATATATATAACCAAAGATTAATATGGTTCATTGATTACTCAATGAATATAGTTTTACAATAGATTAGAAGCACTCTACAAGGAAGTTTTCTGGTGTTATTAATATTATTCAGAACATTAATAAATGAAGACATTCACATAATCAAAATATATGTTTTATTATATATATTTCGAAGGTACTGTGTTATTTTTTCAGTACGTCCTCGTCAGATAAAATACTTGAATTGATGTATGACATACCTCAACGGTCTTGATGGTTCAATTCCAGTATTGGCAGTACTGGAATATATATATGTGTATATATATATGTGTGTTTCATCATCATCATCATCATCTTCGTTTAACATCCATTTTCCATGCTAGCATGGGTTATATATATTTATATATATATATATATATGTGTGTGTATGTATATATATGTATATATAAATGTGTATATATATATATATGTGTGTGTAAATATGTATATATATATATGTATATATATGTGTATATATATGTATGTATATATATGTATATATATGTATGTATATATATGTATATATATGTATATATATGTATGTATATATATGTATATATATGTATATATATGTATATATAAATATGTATATATAAATATGTATATATAAATATGTATATATATATATGTATGTATATATATGTATATATATATGTATGTATGTATATGTATGTATATATAAATATATGCACATATATATATATATATATATCTATCTAAGGCGGGTAAAATTCCCAAGATCCATGGACGAGTTCTCTCCAGCGGTCTCTGTCCCTCATTATCGCTGCCATGTCCTGCGTCTCCAACAGACCAGTGTCTGTCCTTAGGGCATCAACATACGTTAACCTTGGTCTTCCTCTTCTAGTGTGTCCATGTAGGGGCTCCCAAAGGAGCACTGAGTGCAATGTCAACTCTGGATGTCGGTGAGCATGTCCAGCTAACTCCAGTCTCCTCTGTGTCACTTTTATATATATATGGTACCAGCTTGGGTTGTGTTGAAGATAGTTATGATATTGGTGTCTCTATTGTTGTCATAGCAGCAGCTGACATGTTGCAATCAATATTGTCTATGATTTATTGTTGTTGTTGCTGTTATTGCTTTTGTCATTGTCGTAGCTGTTGTTGTTGTTGTGATTTTACCTCCCCACCATACCCACCCTACATCTCATCATGGTTTAAGAACTAGCTTGATTTGTAGTCCGCTGGGGCTTTGCACTGTATATACTCCAAACATTCACACACATAAATACTTGTGTGTGTGTATATATATATATATATATATATATATGCTACCAAGCACCCATGTGAAGCCCCAATCCAGAGAGAGGATGCACACACACACCCTTGCAAAAATCGACAAATGCCCCAAACTCCGAGTTGGTACCATCAATGTAAGCACGATGAAAGGAAGAGCAGGAGAAATCGTAGAAATGCTAGAGCGAAAGGAAATTGATGTATGCTGTGTGCAAGAGACTAGATGGAGAGGAGAGTCTGCTAGAGTCCTTGTAGGAAAAAGTCAGTGCTACAAATTTTTCTGGGTGGGAAATGACGATGGGATGGGTGGTGTAGGTATACTACTAGCTGACAAGTGGGTAGATAAAGTAATCTCAGTGTACAGGGTAAATGCAAGAATCATTAAACTCAGACTAGTCCTGAATAAAACAATTACCACAATAATATCAGCCTACGCACCCCAATCGGGGTTGCCAGACGAACTTAAGGATAGATTTTACGAGTCCCTAATCCACACTACTGCTCTAACAAATGACAATGACTTCCTAATCATCGCAGGAGATTTTAACGGACACGTAGGTAAACACTGTGACGGCTTCAATAGAATCCATGGGGTTGGCACAAGAAATGAAGAAGGATTCAGACTTCTAGAATTCTGCGACGCCAATGAGATGTCGATATGTAATACAAACTTCAAAAAACCTGACAACCACCTGATCACCTATAGATCAGGGGAGCATTCTAGTCAGATAGATTTTATCCTCATCAGAGGACGTGACAGATGGACGGTCGTAAACACAAAGCCTTCCCTAGTGAGGAATGTACCTCCCAACATAGCTTAGTTGTCAGCGACCTCACAGTCAGAACTAGATGAACCTGGAAACAGAGGCAAACCTGGAGAAGAAAGATCTGGAAGCTGAAAGACCCCTCAGCCAGTAACAGATTTAAAGATATTTTACTCAACGCCTATGACAGTAGAGAAGAACAGATAGAGACATTCAATGTAGAAGAGCACTGGCAGTTCCTAAAAAATAACTTACTGGAGGCGACGGATGAGGTCTGTGGCTGGAGTAAGACCACAAGCAGGAGGAGAGTGACTTGGTGGTGGAACAATAAGGTAGATGAGGCAGTTAAGGCCAAGAGACAGGCATGGAAAGAATGGAAGAACGGGGGGAGCAGGGTACATTACATAGAGACCAAGAGGGAAGCTAGACGACAAGTATACTTAGCTAGGAGGGAAGCAGAGGATAGAAAATTCAAGCATGTTTTGCAACGAGAGGACCAGAAACAGGAGGTGTTCAAGATTGCGAGGCAGTGTGTCAGAGAGAATTGTGATGTCATTGGAGAGAAGTGTATCCGGAATGATAAAGGTGAGCTTGCCCTCACAAGTGCTGAGAAGAAAGATGCATGGAAGAGTCATTATGATAGATTACTAAATGAGGAGAATGCATGGGAAGAAGAGACCCTACCCCAAGTAGACCCTATAGAGGGGCCAGCAGTACAAGTCAGCAGCATCGTAGTAAGTAAGGCAATCAAAGATATGAAGATGGGGAAGGCAACCGGTCCATCGGGTATAGCTGCCGAGATGCTGAAGGCATCTGGGTTTGTAGGTCACACTATAACCACACGTATTGTTAACCAGGTAATACTAGAAGGTGTCATACCAAAAGATTGGTGCAGTAGCATCATTGTCAACTGCTACAGAGGTAAAGGTGATGCACTCAATAGAGGAAACTATAGAGGTATAAAGCTGATGGACCAGGTCATGAAAGTAACAGAAAGAATTATAGCACAGTTGATTAGGGACTGGGTGAAACTAGATGAGATGCAATTTGGGTTTGTACCAGGAAGAGGCACCACTGATGCCCTCTTCCTTGTGAGGCAGTTACAGGAAAAGTACCTAGCTAAAAGTAAGCCACCCTACCTGGCATTGTCGATCTCGAGAAAGCCTTTGACAGAGTTCCACGTGCTGTAATCTGGTGGGCTCTTAGAAAACTAGGAGTAGATGAATGGCTTGTGAAAGCTGTACAAGCCATGTATAGGGGAGCAGTCAGCAAAGTTAGGATTAGCAATGAGTATAGCGAGGAATTTAGCGTACAGGTTGGTGTCCACCAGGGCTCTGTTCTTAGCCCTCTCCTGTTCATCATAGTCCTGCAGGCAATAACGGAGGAATTTAAGACCGGATGCCCATGGGAACTCCTGTATGCTGATGACCTCGCACTTATAGCTGAATCTATGGTAGAACTAGAGAAGAAATTCCAAACTTGGAAGCAGGGACTAGAAAGAAAGGGTCTCAAAGTCAACATGACAAAGACTAAGGTCCATGTAAGTAGACGAGAAAACAGAACCCAGATCCCCTCAGGGAAATGGCCTTGCTCAGTATGTAGGAAAGGTGTAGGTAGGAACTCCATTCTCTGCCCCAAATGCAAACAATGGGTACACAAGAGATGTAGCAGGATCTCAGGAAGCTTAATTAAGAATGTAGGCTTCACATGCAGCAGCTGTGCTGGGACAGCAAGCAGCAAACAGCCACAGGAAACAAGTACCACCAATCTCTGGGAGGGCTCTGTAGAGACAGTAGACAGCTTCTGCTACCTAGGTGACCGAATTAGCAGCGGAGGTGGGTGTTCAGAAAGTACAATAACTAGGGTAAGAACGGGATGGAAGAAGTTTAGGGAACTACTACCACTGCTAGCTGCAAAAGGCTTCTCCTTCAAAATGAAAGGCAGACTGTATGATGCGTGTATCCGAACAGCGATGTTACATGGTAGTGAGACCTGGGCGCTGAGGGTGGAAGACTTACGTAGATTAGAGAGAAACGAAGCCTGCATGCTCCGATGGATGTGTAATAGTAATATACGCGACCGACAAAGCATAAATGTGTATATATATATATATGTGTGTGTATGTATGTCTCTGTGTGTGTTTATTTACCTCATGCAACTTGGTTGTTCAACAAAACAGAGGTTTGATAAAATAAGTACCAGACTTGAAAATTAATATATATATATATATATATATATATATATATATATATATATATATATATATATATATATATATACATATATGCTGAGCCCAATATGGTTGTCTCAATCAATGCGGTGCTCCAGCATGAGCGTAGTCTAATGACTGAAAGCAGTGAGAGAATAAAAGAATTCTGGAAATGTAAAGAATAAATCATAAGAATTTGGAAATTTGTCATTCATGATTTAACCCACCACCCTCACCTTCCCGACCACTTCCACCCCCTCCAATATCATCAGCTGACTCAAGAAGATGTAGAAAGTGAGAATGGTGTGCGGGGGAAGGAGGGAGGGGAGTGTTGTTTGAAATCAGGTCACAATATCATTCAGCTAGAACTGACTGTCACCACCACCACTACCACAACCAACACTACCACCACCACCACAACAACCAACACTACCACCACAACCACCAACACCACAACCATGAACAGTACCATTACCAATACCATCAACACCAACACCCCCACCATCACCAACGTCACAACTACCATCACTACCATGACCAAAACCATCACCAATCACCACCACCAACACCACCACCAACACCACCACCATCGCAACCAACACCAATCCCACTACCATCACCACCAACACCAATTCTACTACCATCACCAACATCTCCACCACCAACACAACACCCAACACCAACAACAACCACCAATATCACCACCAACAACACAACAACCACCAATAACAACACAACAACCACCAATATCACCACTATCACCACCAACACCACAACAACCAACGCTATCACCAATATCACCACCAACATCACAACAACCACCAATAACAACCACCAATAACAACACAACAATCACCAATATCACCACCAACACCACAACAACCAACGCTATCACCAATATCACCACCAACATCACAACAACCACCAATAACAACCACCAATAACAACACAACAATCACCAATATCACCACCAACACCACAACAACCAACGCTATCACCAATATCACCACCAACATCACAACAACCACCAATAACAACCACCAATAACAACACAACAATCACCAATATCACCACCAACACCACAACAACCAACGCTATCACCAATATCACCACCAACATCACAACAACCACCAATAACAACCACCAATAACAACACAACAATCACCAATATCACCACCAACACCACAACAACCAACGCTATCACCAATATCACCACCAACATCACAACAACCACCAATAACAACCACCAATAACAACACAACAATCACCAATATCACCACCAACACCACAACAACTAACACTATCACCAATATCACCACCAATATCACAACAACCACCAATAACACCACAACAACCACCAATATCACCACCAACACCACAACAACTAACACTATCACCAATATCACCACCAATATCACAACAACCACCAATAACACCACAACAACCACCAATATCACCACCAACACCACAACAACCAACGCTATCACCAATATCACCACCAACACCACAACAACCACCAACAACAACACAACAACCACCACTATCACCACCTTCACCACCATGACAACCACCACCTTCCCACCACCAGGAACCCAACAGAAAGACAGATATACAGATACACAGACATACAGACATACAGACATGCAGACATGCAGACATACAGACAGACATACAGACATGCAGATAGACATACAGACATGCAGATAGACATTCAGACATACAGACAGACATACAGACATGCAGATAGACATACAGACATGCAGATAGACATACAGACATGCAGATAGACATTCAGACATACAGACAGACATACAGACAGACATACAGACATGCAGATAGACATACAGACATACAGATAGACATTCAGACATACAGACATACATACAGACAGACAGACATACATACAGGCATGAAGACATACATACATACAGACAGACAGGCATGAAGACAGACAGACATACAGACATGCAGGAGAGTGAGGTTGAATGGAAGGAGAGCGAGAATGAATGAGGTTGTGGGAGAGAGAGAGAGAGAGAGAGACATGCACACAGAAAGAGGTTGAGAGAGAGGAGAGGGAAATAGTGAGACTTTGAGAAGGAGAGCGAGAGAGAATGAAGCTAACTGGGCAAGAGAGAGAGACACAGAGAAAGAGGTTGAGAGAGAGAGAGGGAGAGAGTGAGACTTAGAGGATGGAGAGCGAGAGAGAATGGGGTTGTGAGAGAGAGAGAGAGAGAAAATATAAGGCTAGTATATAAAGGGTTAACTAGTTAACGAGGAAAAACAACTAATTAGGTTAATCAATGTTACAGCAGATGCCTTAAGGAATTCTGGCAACTTGAAACCTTCAGCACTGTGTTAAAGAATTTTAATATTGCATAGACTAATGGGTTGTATATATGTATATATGTATATATACGTATATATGGGTGTGTGAATTTGTGTATGTGTGTATACATAGTATCCTCCAGAAATGTATACATACTTCAATAGCATTCTAATAAATACGTGTATACAATTTTTGGAACACCCTATATATATATCATCATCATCATCATCTTTCTTTAACGTCCATCTTCCACGCTAGCCTGGGTTAGATGGGAGTTGTCCCACTTGAGGCAAGGTTGGTTGGGTGACCATGTCTCGCTCATATAGGACTATCTGGCAGGTTTTCTATGGCTGGATGCCCTTCCTAACACCAACCACATTTACAGTGTGGAACTGGGAGGTTTTTACCGTGTTACCTACACGGCCACATTACAACGTGGACTGTGTGTTTTTTTCTCGTGACACCTACACGATCTCGATCTCATTATCTCATTTATTTGGACTGGATGTTGTGGTACCAACTTTATAGAGAGAGGGTGGTGTTGGTGGGAGTGGAAGGATAGGGTAGGGGTAGTGGATTGGGGTGTATATTCGGTTAAGAGGTGCCTACTGAATATATATATATATATATATATATCAGTGTGTAGGAAAGGCGTAGGTAGAAACTCCATTTTGTGTCCCAAATGCAAAGTATGGGTGCATAAAAGATGTAGTGGGATCACAGGTAAGCTAACTAAGAACATAGATTTTACATGTGGCCGGTGCTCTGGTGCAATAAGTAGCAGCAAGTGCCCACAAAATACTAGCTCTTTCAACTGCACAGAGGGTTCTATAGAAATAGTGGACAGCTTCCGTTACCTGGGTGACAAAATCAGCAGTGGGGGAGGGTGCTCTGAAAGTACAGTAGCTAGAGTCAGAACTGGATGGAAAAAGTTCAGAGAGCTTATACCACTAATAGCCGCTAAAGGGTTCTCCCTAAAAATGAAAGGCAGGTTGTATGATGCCTGCATACGAACAGCAATGTTGCATGGCAGTGAGACCTGGGCATTGTGTGCAGAGGATATACGCAGACTAGAGAGGAACGAAGCTTGCATGCTCCACTGGATGTGTAATAGTAATATACGTGAACGGCAAAGCATAAACGAACTAAGGAAAAAATTAGAAATAAGAGGGATCAGATGTTGTTTACTCGAGAGAAGGTTACGTTGGTATGGTCACGTGATGCGCATGAAAGACGATAGCTGTATAACAAAGTGCAGGGCAATAAAGATAGACGGTAGCCACGGAGTAGGCAGACCCAGAAAAACCTGGGACGAGCTGATAAATTCCGACCTCACACACTTACACCTCTCCAAGACAATGTCACTGGACCGAGACCTTTGGCGGTACTCAGTAATAGAGAAGACCCGCCTTACCTAAATACAAAGTAAAACCTACTACAGTCAATAGGCATCTCTAACAAAATACACCCCCGTCCCACCACCCCCACCCCATCCACACCGCCCCTTTCAATGTAAAGTTATGTTGGTGACACAACATCCAGGCCGAAACAAATGAGATCGTGTAGGTGTCACGACAAAAAAACACACAGTCCACGCTGTAATGTGGCCGTGTAGGCAACACGGTAAAAACCTCCCAGCCCCACACTGTAAATGTGGTTGGTGTTAGGAAGGGCATCCAGTTGTAGAAAACCCGCCAGACAGTCCACGCTGTAATGTGGCCGTGTAGGCAACACGGTAAAAACCTCCCAGCCCCACACTGTAAATGTGGTTGGTGTTAGGAAGGGCATCCAGCTGTAGAAAACCCGCCAGACAGTCCTATGCGAGCAAGACAATCACTCTTGCCTCAAGTGGGAAAACCCCCGTCCAAACCCATGCAAGCGTGGAACATGGACGTTAAACGTTGATGATGATGATGATATTTATTAAATAACAGATTAAAGTTTAAGCAAAGAATCGCTGCTTTCACCCTTAATGGATCTTATATATTTGATATATATTTATCCTTATCGAGCCCTCTTTGGATTTTAGTCTTCAAATTTATTATTATTACTATATATATATATATGTGTGTATATATGCACATCTACATATATGTATCAATATACATATATATATATATATTTATGTCTATTTATATATATATGTCTGTATATATGCAGCCAGTTATTGAGGTGTTACTCTAGACACTTTCACAGTCAGTTATCACCATTGGCCCCTTTTCTCTGTCATGTGTAGAAGGATCTCGTCATGTGTAGAAGGATCTCGGTATTGTGACCAGTTCAGTCTAGCTTTTGATGTTGTCGGACCAGGATTTTCTTTGTCTGCCTATTCTTTGCCCTCCCTTGACTGTGCCCTAAAGGATAGTTTTGAACTAGAAGCTGTGGCGAGATACATGATCATACTCGGCAAGCTTCCATTTTTTCACCATTGCAAGGAATGGTTCCTGTCTGCCAGCATATTTATTAACACACATTTGTTAACACGAGAAGGGGCTGTAAAAAGTTCAGGGAGCTACAACCACTGCTTAACCCTTTAGTATTTAGATTACTCTGTATTTACTATTATATTTTCGCAGTAAAGGCTTTATCTTACATAATTATTGAATCTATGAGATTTTGATATAATTTATTTTGGAAACAATACCTTGATGTTGGATGAGCAGCCAGTTACAGCCAGTTTCAACAGAAAGTGGTGAGAGAATTCTGGCCAGATACGGCTAGTTTAAATGCTAAAGGGTTAATATATATCTTAATTATATGTAAATTAGTATGTCCATTTCAGGATACTACTGTAAGTAATAGGGTTTATAAGCCCCTTGATTACATATTTCCTTGTGGTTGTTTAGATGATATACCTCCTTTCTGATGAAGACCCAACTAGGTCTGAAACTCGATTAACCCTTTAGCATTTACATTACCTATATATTCTATAGTATTTTTGTGGTAAAGGATTTATCTTACATAATTATCTCACATAATACTGAATCTATGAAATTTTGATATTATTTATTTTGAGAATACCTTGACATAAGTATGAGTAGCCGGTGATGGCTGGTTTGAAGAGAAAGAGGTGAGAGAATCCCTGGCCGGTTTAAATGCTAAAGGGTTAATGTATTGTTCTCAAAATAAATAATATCAAAACCTCATAGATTCGATATTATGTGAGATAATTATGTGAGATAAAGCCTTTACTGTGAAAATACAATAGTATATATAGAGTAATGTAAATGTTAAAGGGGTTTAGTATTTTTTCCAATCTACAGGGGAAATACGTATATTTAGCATGTATATATGAGAGGTTAGAGAAATGGATTCGCAATTGTGAGGTTGTGAGTTCGATTCTCGGACCGGGCGATGCGTTATGTTTTGGGCAAGACACTTTATTTCACGTTGCTCCTTCTACCTGGATTTGAAACAGATAGATAGTATTAGCAATTGGAAAGACCAATGGAAACATTGTTTCCTTGGTCCAATTTGATGAAAGTTGATCGACTGTTGAAACTAAAAATTGTGTAAATATATATACATATATAAACATTGTTGGCTATCTCCATTCTGTATATATACAGATATAACATTATTATATATACTTCAGCCCGCTTAGTACAAAACATTACACATACACACACACACACACACATATATATATATATATATATATATAGTAATAATTGTTTCTACTATTGGCACAAGGCCAGCAATTACCCAGTACATTACTGGTACTTTATTTTATCGACCCCATAAGGATGAAAGGCAAAGTTAACCTCAGCGGGATTTGAACTCAGAATGGCAAGGGCCGTAACTCTATGCGTCAAAGCATGGTGTCCGACCCTCTACCGATACTGCCAATTCACCTAATAATAAATGTGAAGACTAAAATCCAAAGAGGGCTCGATAAGGATAAATATATATCAAGTATATAAGAACCGTAGAGCAAATATTTATTAAAGTTTAAGCAAAGAATCGCTGCTTTCATCCTTATGGGATCTTACCGCTCCAAATAATGACGTATTATCTTCGCTTTTTTCCGTTCTTTACCAGAGAACGTTTCCACGAACCAAAGTATCATCTTCCTGTCTTCCTTTGGTTGCAACGTTTTTTGAAATATTCACTTCTGCGTTCACAGATTGATTTTTTTAGTTTCAGAAGATCCAGTTAAGGGTGAAAGCAACGATTCTTTGCTTAAACTTTAATCTGTTATTTTAATAAATATATATATATATATATATATATATATAACGCAGTAAAACCGTGTAGGTAACATGGTAAAAAGTTCCCAGTCCACACTGTAAATGTGGTTGGTGTTAGGAAGGGCATCGAGCCGTAGAAAACCTGCCAGATAGTCCTATACGAGCGAGACATGGTCACCCGACCAATCTTGCCTCAAATTGGGACAACTCCTGTCTAACCCATGCTAGCGTGGAAGATAGACGTTAAACGATGATGATGATATATATATATATAACCCATACTACCGTGGAAAGTGGACGTTAAACGATGATAATGACATATATATATACCAGTAATGCACTGGGGTAATTGCTGGCTGGCCTTGTGCCAAAAGTAGAAACAATATATATATATATATATATATATACAGGGTGTCCCAAAATATATATATACACCATTCTAATAAATATTGCCTGTACATGTAATCAAAGTGTGTATACATTTTCCCTATATATATATATACATACACATACGCACACACACATATACATATATATATATATATAATCAATATATTAATAAATGGAAACTATATTTATAAAACCATAATTATTTTATTATATATATATTTCAAGGATGCTTTCATCAGATAAAATACAAAATTTGTTTTATAAATAGTGACATAACCATGGAAAACTACCTTGACGGTTGAAAATTCGCTGGATATATATATATATATATATATATATATAGAGAGAGAGAGAGTCTTTATTATTTTTGTTTACTTTTTACACACACACACATATATATACACATACACTAAGCTGACTCAATCTTATATCATCGATCAGTGATTGATCAATGGTTATATTATTGATTAGTTATTGATCAGCTGTGGTATTATTAGTCAGTGATTAATCAGTAGTTGCTATCATTAATCAGTGATTGATCAGTAGTTACTATTATTAATCACTAGTTGGTATTATTGATTAGTTATTGATCAGTAGTTGCTATTATTGATTAGTATTTGGTATTATTGATTCGTGCTAGTATTATTGATCAGTAGTTGGTATTATTGATTAGTATTAGTTGCTAGTGGTGGGGAGTGTCCATTATTAGTTGCTATTATTAATCAGTAGTTGATATTATTGATTAGTATTAGGTATTATTGATTAGTACTAGTATTATTGATCAGTAGTTGATATTATTGATCAGTTATTATCGATCAGTGGTGATATTATTGATCAGAGGTAGTATTATCGATCAGAGGTGATGTTACTGATTAGAGGTAGTATTATTGATCAGAGGTGATATTACTGATCAGAGGTAGTATTATTGATCATAGGTAGTATTATTGATCAGAGGTAGTATTATTGATCAGTGATAGATCAATAGGTGGTATTATTTGATGTGTGACTGGGACCTGTATCACATTGGAAGCCACAAATGATCAAATATTGATGGCAGAGAGAGAAAAAGAAAATAACTATCAATATATATATATATCAATAATTCTATTCTGGCTTAGAAATACATTCATCAATAATTCATTACACCATTGTATAGTGATGGTAGTGGTGGTGGTGGTGGTGGTAGGGAGTGGTGGTGGTGGTGGTGGTAGGGAGTGGTGGTGGTGGTGGTGGTGGTGGTAGGGAGTGGTGGTGGTGGTGGTGGTGGTGGTAGGGAGGGATGGTGGTGGTGGTGGTCGTGGCAGTAGGGAGTGGTGGTGGGGGTGGTGGCGGTGGTAGGGAGTGGTGGTAGTGGCTGTAGGGAGTGGTGGTGGTGGTATTTAGTGATGGTGGTGACGGTAGGAGTGGTGGTGGTGAAGGTAGGGAGTGGTGGTGGTGATGGTAGGGAGTAGTGGTAGGGGTGGTGGTGATGGGGAGTGGTGGTAGGTGATTGTGATGGTGGGGAGTGTCCATCATCATCATCATCATGTAGTTATTTAGTCACAAGTCAGAATTGGTCAAGCAGTCCCATGATTAAAACATATTGATATCATAGCCATCTAGTTGATTTTATTCTTTTGCTGCTTGGTTTCAGTCATTATGTCTTTAGACTGTGGCCATTCTGGAGCACCTCATTGATTTTTAGTCAATGGTATCGATCCTCCACCCCTACCCCCACCCATCCTCTTAGTATTTATTTTATTTTCATGTTTGCTACTTATTTTATCGATCTCTTTTTTTGTTGAGCTGCTAAGTTAGAGACATAAACACAAACAATGACAGAAAAGTAAATAGTGACACAGGACACACACATACACACACATATATATATATACATATATACACACATATATATATATATACACCATTATCATCGCTTAACGTCCATTTTCCCTGCTAGCAAACACACACATATATATATATATATATATATATTTATATATACATACACAAGGAAAAAGATAATTAAAAAAAAAAACTGCAGCTTGTATATATATAAAAAATGAGGGGACTTTATAACATGTACATAAAGTTGGTGTTTAATGAGCTTGCTTTCTCTTATGTTTTCATAAACATCGTTTTGAATTGTTCTTTCTTTGTTTTTCAACCACAAAGTTTGGCTCGCTAAAAATAGGAGGCACACAGGACAAAAACCATCGTGATTTCCAGAGGTTTACTGAGATGAGACTGTTCATATTTCTGTTGTTTTTTTCTATTGTCTTTATCCTGTGCATCCCTTATTTTGAATTCATATTCTAATGACTTAGTGATGTGGATTTTTTTGAAACTATATAAATATGTATATATAGAATAAATGATAATCAAAGAGTGTTTAAAACATTTAATCACTTACAATTGTTTCATCCTAGCACAAGGCCAGAATCATATTGTATTTTGGCTTTGTAGTACACTTGGCATTTTACATTGAACTATTTTCACACTTGTAATTGGATAATATTTATTATTACCCACATTATATATATATATATATATCACAGAAAAAAAGAGAATCAGTGTTGTGACGAATGGAATTTATTGGACATATTACAATCGTTTCTCTGGCGACCAGTTCGAGGCATGACCGATGTGATGATCGAACCTGACTCTGAAAATCGCAAGGTCCTCAGATACGTCTTGATTCTACGAAGCAGACAAGACATACCTGAGGACCTTGCGATTTTCAGAGTCAGGTTCGATCATCACATCGATCGTGCCTCAAGCTGGTCGCCAGAGAAACGATTGTAATATGTCCAATAAATTCCATTCGTCACAACACTGATTCTCTTTTTTTCTGTGATATCATACTCTGCTCTATGAGAGCATCGAGTGCTCATATGGCCTACCACATACGGACGCTTTAAGCATCCAACACCAGTTATATATATATATATTCGACGAGTTTCTGCAGTTTCCATCTACCAAATTCCACTCATAAGGCATTTGTCATCATAAGGCTTTAGTAGAAGACATTTGCCTAAGATGTCACACAATGGGAACTGAACCTAGAACCATATGGCTACAAAGTAAACTCCTTAACCACACAACCACGCCTGCACCCATCATCAGCATCATCGTTTAAGGTCCATTTTCCACACTAGCAAGGGTAGGACGGGCTGTCCCTTTGTGAGAGATCAGGTCAGAGGACCATGTTTCGCTCATACAGAACTGATTTTGGCTTGGTTTCCATGGCTGGATGCACTTCCAAATGCCAACCACATTTACAGTGTGTGCTGGGTGCTTTTTCTTGTGTTGCCAACATGACCACTTTTCAGTGTGGACTGGGTGCTTTTTGTTATGATACCTACTCAACCATTTTACAGTTTGGACTGGGTGCTTTTTATCGTGACACCTACGCAACCACTCTACAGTGTGGACTGGGCACTTTTGTCATGGTATTTGTCATCATCATTATTTTATATCCACTTTACCATGCTTGCATGGGTTGGATGGGTCATTTCCAGTCAGCATCCCACCACTCTTTGCAGTCCTTTGTCATCTCCTCTATGATTTGAGATCAGCTGTCACTACCTCTGTTCAAGTCTTTCTTGGTTGCTCTCTACTGCAGCTTCCTTCCACTGAGATTTCCTGACTATTATTCACTCAACAGTATATTTTTTTCTCTATAAAGATGTTTTCCATTTCTTCCCTGACTGTCTCCTCCATTTTTCTATTTCTTCTTTAATTTCTGAAACATCAAGTCTGAAACATCAAGACTCTCATCAAGTATGAAACATCAAGACTCTTTTCCTACTATATCAAGCGTAAAACTAATAGCATATTTCTTCATTGTAGTGTGTCATTTGTTTTCTTATTTCTGTTTGCCTTTTGCATATATATATATATTATCATTTTTTTTTTCTTTTTTAGATTTGGATCCATCTTGGAGAGTGTTTATAGGAAATCGGAATAAACTAGGCTTAAATCTTTCACAAACCCTTCTTCTTCATCTTCATCTCTGTTACAATGGATGTTAGCTGTTGTTGGCGGTGGCAAGCTTTGCTTCCACAAGATATTTGTTAAATCGGGTAAGTTATCTGTTTTAATTTTTTTATTTTATATTACTTTGCATTTATAGACAAATGGTGGCAGTGCTGCTGCTGCTGCTGCTGGTGGTGGTGGTGGTGGTGATGGTGGTGATGATGATGGTGGTGTGGTTGTATCTGGTTGTGATGGTGGGTGTGTGCATCTGTGGGTGGTGGTGGTGGTGGTGTGTGTATCTGGTTGTGATGGTGGTGTGTGTGTGTATATATCTGGTGGTGGTGGTGGGGGTGTGCCTGGTGGTAGTGGGGGTGTTGATTATGCTGATGGTGGTGGTGTGGGTGTACTTGGCGGTTGTGGTGGTGTGTGTCATGGTGGTGGCATGTGCGTATCTAATGGTGGCGGTGGTGATGGTGTGTGTATCTCTTGGTGATCATGGTAGTGGCGGTATGTGTGTAACTGGGGGTGGGGTTGGTATGTATATCCTCACTGTTTAATGTCTATTTTCCATGCAGGCATGGGTTAGACATGATGTCACCTATCTAGGCTAGACAGGTCAGGTGACCACGTCTTGCTCATACAATCCGTTTTCGGCTTATTTGATTTTTCTTAAATTTCCACATTTGTTCTCCATCATTTATAGAAATTTCCTTCCAGCTACATATGATTTCACTTCTAATACCACATATCACCACCACCACCACCATCATCATCATCATCATCATCATCATCATCATCACTATCATCATCATCACCATCATCATTAACCATCATCTTCATCATCATCATCATCATTACCATCATCTTCATCTTCACTATCATCATCATCGTCATCATTACTATCACCATCATCATCATCATTACCATTATCTTCATCATCATCACCATCATCACCATCATCATCATCACTATCATCATCATCATCATCACTATCATCATCATCACTATCATCATCATCACTATCACCATCACCATCACCATCATCATCATCATCATCACTTTACTAGGTGCATTTTAATGTGGCACCATCATTACCATTTTATAGAGTGTACTGGGTGATTTTTAATGTGACATATTCAGCCATACCTCACTTTTTCTGCTCTGATTTAGATTATTCAGTGTTCCTTAGTTCTCTCCTTTAGGGATAAGGAAGCTCCCTATTTCTCCCCTCACAAATGTTTTTCAATGTTTCCCTGTTTTATCATGTGAGGGACTGCCAGTTACTCCTTTAAAACTCTTGATATCCTGTAATGATTAGGCAGAAAATATCTAAAAAGGAGTTTGTTAATTCTAATGTTTATAGTATCTTTGCTAATGGAGAGATTGTTGTGAAAATTTACAGTATTTGAGAACAAATTTTAATTTTTAATGTGATAGAACTTTTCAAGAATATCTTGGTGATACAATTTCATGTAGTTTGTTAATTCGAATGCTTATAGTATCATTATAAGAGGACAGAATGTTGTGAAAATTTACAGTATTAAAGTAAAGATTTTAATTTTTAATGTGATGCAGTCATAGTGCTATTTTGTATTTTTCAAGAATGTCTTGCTAATGTGCTTTGTTAATTTGAAAGCCTATAGTATCTTTACTAGTGGACAGATCATTGTGTACATTTACATTATTAAAGTAAAAGCTGAGGGCGATGGATTGGCAGTATTGGTAGAGGGTCGGACGCCATGCTTTGCAGCATAGAGTTATGGCCCTTTATGATCTGAGTTCAAATCCCGCCAAGGTTAACTTTGCCTTTCATCCTTACAAGGTCGATAAAATAAAGTACCAGTCACGCACTGGGGTCGATTTAATCGACTTTCCCTTCCTCCAAAAGTGAGGGCCTTGTGTCTATATAAGAAACCATTATTAGAGTAAAAGCTATACATTTTAATGTGATGCAGTACTGTTTTATCATTTTCAAGAATGTCTTGCTAATGTGGTTTCTTAATTCAGATGTTTAAAGTAGCTTTACTAGTTTGCAGATTGTTTTGAAAATTTGCAATAAACTAAAGTGAAGACTTTGATTTTTAATGTGATGCAGCCATAATACTCAAATATATTTCTAGGATAAGATTACATAAAAAATAATAAAGAATTTAATATTTAGTCAAACATATAGATAAATAATGTAGTATTGGAAAGGACTATAAATGCTATAAATGAGAGGGAAAGGAAAAAGTGTATTAGGCAACAAAAGAAAGAAAGAGGGAAGGGGAAAGGGTGACAAATTCTATACCTATGTCTAAGTGGTGTTTTGGGTGTGCCCCATGGACAACATGGCAAAAGCATTTCCGTAGACAATGGCCAGCAACACCCACCCTACCCCATATCGCTCCTTCCTCAGACGAGCTAGTACTGTTTTATACTTTTCAAGAATATCTTGCTAATGAGGTTTCATGTGGTACTGGATGTTAGACATAAAGGACCTTCCAGTTTCTCCTTTTATTAAAGTCTGTCTTTCAATGTTTCACTATTCTGACCTTTAAGGGCTCTGCCAGTTTCTCCTTTATAAAAAAAGAAACCTTCTGAAAATGTATGGGATGTTATAGATAGGTTTTTTTTATAATGTTTTAGTTATTCCTGAGTAGGTTTAGCTTTGCTGAGGAATCTGTGATATATAATGAGTGTGAAGAGAGAGAAAGAGTGGAGAAAGAGAGAATGTGTGGGAGAGAGAAAGAGAGAGCATGAGGGAGGGTGGGAGAGTGAGAGAGAGAGAGTGTGTGAAGAGAAAGAGAAGAGAGAGAGAGAGTGTGTGAAGAGAAAGAGAAGAGAGAGATAGAGTGTGTGAAGAGAAAGAGAAGAGAGAGAGAGAGTGTGTGAAGAGAAAGAGAAGAGAGAGAGAGAGTGTGTGAAGAGAAAGAGAAGAGAGAGAGAGAGTGTGTGAAGAGAAAGAGAAGAGAGAGAGAGTGTGTGAAGAGAAAGAGAAGAGAGAGAGAGAATCAGTGGAACAGAGTTTCATCTTTATTTTGTGCTTGAGATTGTTTGTGGGGGTTATATAATTATACCTGGGTATTTGGTATACATAGGCAGTGAATTGGCAGTTGTTAAAAAGTCAGATAGAATGCTTTTCAGTACTCACCTTGGTGATCTGCTCTCTGAGACAGTATCACATATACATATCCCCTGTTTATTACATGATATAATAAACAGGGGATGTATATGTGATACCATCTGTCTTCTTTTTTTTTATAACACTGACTCTTTGTCTGATACCATATAGATAATACTTTAATGTTCCTATGTTGTAGAGTGCTTACGTCTGATTACACCACAATCAGTCAGTTGTTTTATCAACCAATGCTTTTTACTTGAAATAATTCTCTCTCTCTCTCTCTCTCTCTCTCTCTCTCTCTCTCTCTCTCTCTCTCTCTCTATATATATATATATATATATATATATATGCACACACAGGGTGTCCCCGAAAAGTATACACACTTCAACAGCATTCTAATAAACATTGCCTGTACAGGTAATCAAAGTATGTATACATTTTTTGGGGACACTTTGTGTGTATATATATACACATACATATATATATACACACACATACATATATATATATATACTGTATAAATATATTTTTATATGTGGTTATATATTTCTTTAGAAAAAGCACACAGTGAAATGAGAATTCACCTCCAGATTCTTATGGCATTCAAGAATTTTGGTGAGGTTAATGTTGCCACGAGAAACGGTCTGGAGCATTCCTGGCAACCTTGTATGTGTGGGTGTTTGTGTATATATGTATGTGTGTGTGAATTTATGTGTATATGTGTATGTGCATTCCTCTACAAAGAAAGCTGGTATCTATCTTTCTCTCTCTCTCTCTTTCTCATATATTTATATATAATGTGTGTGTTTATATATATATAAATAGTGTATATATACATATATATTCATATATATATGTGTGTATGTATATACATGTATATAAATAGTGTATGTATATATACATATATAGATATAATGTATGTGTGTATGTATGTATGTATATATAGATATAATGTATGTGTGTGAGTATATATATATATATATATATACGTGTCTAAATAATGTATGTTTGTATATAACATGTATGTGCATAGTTGCCAAATAAAGGGGCTCTTATAAACCAATTTCTCTCCTACCATAGTCATATCCTCTCCCACCACCACTTCCCCATCCACCCACCTTCTGTTCTTATAACACAGTGGTTCCAAAACTGTGTCTCAGTGCAGCGGTGCATTGCGAGATGTAATTAGATGCCTAGCAAAAGAGCAAGATTCTACTTCAAACTGTACAAAAATTACAAATTGAAATTCGTAATAAAGTTCATACATAACTGTCAAAGTTGAAAACCATTAAACTAAGAATGAAAACTTTGCCAAAAAGCACCAATCTCACGTTTCTCATTGATAACTTTGCCCTATTTATTAACTAAAGTAGGAAGTACAAATCATTTTTCTATCATCATTGTCATTTTAACGTTTACTTTCCCTTGTTAACAAGAGTTGGACAGGTCTACATAGACCAAGTCGGTACTGAAGTGGAACTAATGATTTCCCAGACAAGTCAAGAGGTCTTTGTTTCACTTATGTATGATCTCGCGTTCCATTAAGTGCACAGGAGAAGTTGTCATGTCTTTGACACAACTGAGGGTCCTCCCAACTCTTTGTTTGGCAAGATCTCTATGGCTGGATGCTCTTCCTATCACCAACCACTTCACAGAGTGTACTGGTTGTACTTATTGTGTAGATCACCAACATTATGGATATTGTTATGTCCTTAACATGACTGAGAGGTCCTCCCAGCCCTTTGTTTGGCAAACTCTTCCATTTAAAAAATTATTTATGTTTCTATTTTATATGTATTTGTGATAGGAAAGGCATCTAGTTGTAGAAATCTTGTCAAACAAAGGTTTGGCAGGACTCTTCAGTTGTGTCAAAGTTATGACAATCTCTCTTGTGCTGGTGCCACTTGGTAGAAGGTGAGACTGTACACAAGCAAGATAACTAATCCTTAGTCTATCTGGGAGGTCAGCAGCCCCGCTTCTGTACCCATTTGGCCTATGTAGACCTGTCCAACCCTTGCTAGCAGGGAAAGTAGACATTAAAATGACAATAATGATGATCATGATGCATAGACCCAAAACTCCTTTTAGAGTTCCTCGCCATGTCTGAACACATCCATTTCTTCCAGAGAAGAGTGAGAGGAAGTAAGAAAGAGATACTGGTATTTTTTTTTTATCTGCAGGGACTAAGAGTCTATCAAATCTTTTTATACATATTTATTTTATTGTACTATGGTGAAAGATTGATTTCTAATTTAGGCACAAGGCCAGAAAAAATTTTGTGGGAAGGATGAAGTTGATTAAATCAACTCCAGTATTTAACTGGTACTATATTTTATTGAAAGACAAAATTGATCTCTGCGGGATTTCAACTTAGAGAGCAAAGAGCTGGAATGAATACCACAAAGCATTCTATCCGATGTTCTAATGACTCTGCCAATTCACCACATGTATTTTTATTTTATGCTATGTTAATATGGATAAATACCTCTTTTGAATAAATTTTCCAATTTAAGTAAAAATGGCGTCAAAATATTTTTAGTTGTGAGTGAAAAAAAGCGAAAACGGTTTGAGAACAACTGAATTAACTGAAAACAAAGTTATCAAACTTAACAAACTTCACTCATGCTGCCATCTGTCTGGATAAGATAACTTGCTTTTATAACCCCCCCCCCCCCCCCTAGCTGTCCCTCAAGTCTTTCTCTCTCTCTCTCTCTCTCAGTTCAATGACTGAAACCACTAAAAGTATACAAACAGGCAAGATGGTCACAATATACAGATTTTTATTATTTATATAAAATAATAATTGTTTCTACTTTTGGCACAAGGTCAGCAATTAACCAGTATATTACTGGTACTTTATTTTATCAACCCTGTAAGGATGAAAAGTAAAGTTAAATAACATAGGCGGCGAATTGGCAGAGTCGTTGGAATGTCGGATAAAATGCTTTGTGGTATTCATTCCCGTTCTCTGCTCTCAGAGTTCAAATCCTGCCAAGGTCAACTTTGCCTTTCATCCTTTCAAGGTCGATAGAATAAAGTACCAGTGGGAGAGATTCTTCCTCTATATCTCTTTCTCACTTCCTTCCTATCACCTTTCTATCCTTCTCTGGAAGAAATCTGCTGTACTCAGGCCTGGAGAGGGATGTCCAAGAAATGACGTATGAGTATGTCAGTACAACACCTATATGATTCCTTCGGGAGTTATGGAACCATACCATACCATAAATAATATATATATATTTGAAATTGGAATAAATGCTCTGAAATAGCGATATATATGTGAATATAGACATAGAATATTCGAAAATATTCTGTATGTTTATAATAAACATTTTGAAGACCTAATCGCTATAGAATAGAATACGTCACGTATTACAATTAGATTCTCGATAAAAGCAAGGGAAGTAATCTACGCGTTTCATTCTTGTTAGAAATCATCAGGACTACATATCCAGTGCTTTTATCGAGAATGACACAGCTAGAGACTTATAGAATACTTAGCTGTGTACAGGAACTGGTTTGAAAGAGCGGTTGCCGGTCCGGCAGAAATTAGAAATTGGAATAAATGCTCTGAAATAGCGATATATATGTGAATATAGACATAGAATATTCGAAAATATTCTGTATGTTTATAATAAACATTTTGAAGACCTAATCGCTATAGAATAGAATACGTCACGTATTACAATTAGATTCTCGATAAAAGCAAGGGAAGTAATCTACGCGTTTCATTCTTGTTAGAAATCATCAGGACTACATATCCAGTGCTTTTATCGAGAATGACACAGCTAGAGACTTATAGAATACTTAGCTGTGTACAGGAACTGGTTTGAAAGAGCGGTTGCCGGTCCGGCAGAAATTAGAATATTCTATGTCTATATTCACATATATATCGCTATTTCAGAGCATTTATTCCAATTTCTAATTTCTGCCGGACCGGCAACCGCTCTTTCAAACCAGTTCCTGTACACAGCTAAGTATTCTATAAGTCTCTAGCTGTGTCATTCTCGATAAAAGCACTGGATATGTAGTCCTGATGATTTCTAACAAGAATGAAACGCGTAGATTACTTCCCTTGCTTTTATCGAGAATCTAATTGTAATACGTGACGTATTCTATTCTATAGCGATTAGGTCTTCAAAATGTTTATTATAAACATACAGAATATTTTCGAATATTCTATGTCTATATTCACATATATATCGCTATTTCAGAGCATTTATTCCAATTTCTAATTTCTGCCGGACCGGCAACCGCTCTTTCAAACCAGTTCCTGTACACAGCTAAGTATTCTATAAGTCTCTAGCTGTGTCATTCTCGATAAAAGCACTGGATATGTAGTCCTGATGATTTCTAACAAGAATGAAACGCGTAGATTACTTCCCTTGCTTTTATCGAGAATCTAATTGTAATACGTGACGTATTCTATTCTATAGCGATTAGGTCTTCAAAATGTTTATTATAAACATACAGAATATTTTCGAATATTCTATGTCTATATTCACATATATATCGCTATTTCAGAGCATTTATTCCAATTTCTAATTTCTGCCGGACCGGCAACCGCTCTTTCAAACCAGTTCCTGTACACAGCTAAGTATTCTATAAGTCTCTAGCTGTGTCATTCTCGATAAAAGCACTGGATATGTAGTCCTGATGATTTCTAACAAGAATGAAACGCGTAGATTACTTCCCTTGCTTTTATCGAGAATCTAATTGTAATACGTGACGTATTCTATTCTATAGCGATTAGGTCTTCAAAATGTTTATTATAAACATACAGAATATTTTCGAATATTCTATGTCTATATTCATATATATATTTATACTTGTAATATAATATACAATGTACTTATAGATAATATATATATATATATAATAAGGAGTTGACATACATACATATATATATATGTAGATAGCTAGATAGATATGTATTTATTTATGCCTGTAAAATAATATACAATGTACTTATACATATGTATGTATATATATAACCTAATTGTTTCTATTTTTGGCACAAGGCCAGCAATTACCCAGTAGATTACTGCTACTTTATTTTATCGACCTCGTAAGGATGAAAGGCAAAGTTAACCTCGGCGGGATTTGAATTCAGATCATAAAGGGATGTAACTCTATGCTTCAAAGCATGGTGTCCGACTCTCCTCCGATACTGCTAATCCACCATAAATTATATATATATATATATATATACACACACATATGCATACATATTTATATATCATATCAAACTAGCACAATTTTATAGGTGTCTATTTTTAGAAACCTGTGCATCTGCCGTTTATTTTTACGTCAATGTAATGCATCGGTTGTTTAAAAAAATAAAGGGTTAATGTGCTATATTTATAGTTTATCTAAACAGACCCTCCCTACACCACACTTACCTGTATCTTTGATGTTAACGGCTGATATTACATACACATGTAGCCATGTGGTATTGTATATACAGCATGCTGTGATAATAGCTCTAATATAATTGTTATTGTTAATATGTTTTGTGGCAGCCATGATGAAGCAGTGAGGAATTTTTTGTTTGAAACTCTGCACCGTTTGAATAAGGTTTCTGTTTACATATTATCTAGTCTGACTGCATGTAAAGGATGTTCTTCATTTTCCTTTTCCATGCAACATCAGCTTTGATAGTCAGCAAATATGTAATAAACACAGTTATGTATGGCATGTATTTGGGGGTATCCTGCATGTGTGTGCATATAGCATCATCGTCATCATCGTTTAACGTTCCCTTTCCATGCTAGCATGGGTTAGACGGGTTATCCCATTTGAGGTAAGTTGGGCCAGGTGACTGTGTCTTGCTCATATAGAACTGTTTCTGGCTAGATTTCTTCAGTTGGATGCCCTTCCTAATGCCAACCATATTTACAGTGTATGCTGTGTAGGTTGGGTGCTTTCTGTTGTGGCAGCTACACAACCACTTTACAGTATGGGCTGGGTGCCTTTTGTAATGAAACCTACACAACCACCTTACAGTGAATGTATGTATATAAATCTGGCCCTGCATGCAAGATTTCACAGCTCTTACATCACTCCTTCATAGTCAGCCTATGAACTTTTCAGCCCACCCTTGTATCATCATCATTTCATCATCATTTTTTACGTCCGCTTTTCCCTGCTTGCAAGGGTGGGACAGGAACTGATTCTGGCTTGATTTCTACAGCTGGATGCCCTTCCTAACACCAACCTCATTTACAGTGAGTGCTGGGTGCTTTTTTACCGTGGCACCTCCACGACCACTTTTTCTACAGCTGAGTAAACTGGAGCAATGTGAAATAAAGTATCTTGCTCAAGGAAACAACACATCACCCGGTCTGAGAATTGAACTCACAACCTTTCGATTGCAAGCCCAATGATCTAACCACTAAGCCATGTGCCTCCATGTATGTATGTATATATCAATATTATCATCATGATTTAACATCCACTTTCTCTGCTCGCAAAGGTTAAACAAGTATTCTAGATCAAGTCTACTGGAGCAGTGCTATTGACCTTCTAGGCAGGCTGGGGTCTGCATCTTGCTTACATACAGTCCCATGTTCTTCCAAGTGCATTTTATCATGGCACAAGCAGAAGAGAAGTTGTCATGTCTTTGACACAACTGAAGGTTCTCCTAACTCTTTGTTTGGCAAGCTTTCTATGGCTGGATGCCTTTCCTATCACCCCAACCACTTTACACCATGTACTGGGTGTGTTTATCTTATGTATGAGGGTCGACTGAAAAGTTCATAAGCTGACCAAGATACATATTGCTTGGAAAGAAACTCCACAACCCTAGCATCACTCCTTCATAGTCAGTCTATGAACTTTTCAGCCTACCCTCATATATCATTATTTTTCTTCAACATATTTTTTCATACACAGAGCCTCATTTGCAAAGAATCTTCTTATTGAGTTGCTACACCACACCCATCCACTGTTGCACATGCATCCTTGGCTGGGGTCTTAAGGTTTCAAGATCATATAGTGTGAATGAATTTTCAAGATTGGAGCACTCCAGGTAGAGCTGCTACTTCTCCAAATTGAGAGGTCACAGCTCCGATACTATGGGCATGTGGTTAGAATGTCTCAGGAAAGAATCGCTGGACAGATTTTACTGGCAAAAGCAACCGGCAAGAGACCCAGGGGTAGATCCTGAGCAAGATGGTTGGATAACATCCATGAGCTTGGCTGGTTGCTTCTGATAGGACCTGTTGTAGGGAGTGTTTGAGGACTCTGCCCTCACAACCCTCTCAGGAATAATTGGGCGAAGAAGAAGAAGGGGCAAACTAGAAGGTGCTCCATGGTTTGTAATTGCCCACATTTGCAAAGCATTATAACAAATACATTCCCAGTGACCAAAGCATGAAGGTGAAGTTGGCTCGCTCTTCGTGAAGTATGTTTTTATATATAAAACTGATCAAGATGAATGAATGATAATTACAGATATATTGGCTCTGTTGAGTTTTATCCAACAGTACTTGGAAAAGTTCTTGACAAAACATCATGCAAATCTCATTATTTTTGTTTTGATAAAGTATGTGTGAAATAGTAGGTAATAGGAAGGGCATCCAGATGTAAAACAAACTTGCCAAACAGTGGTGGTGGTGGTGGTGGTGGGGGTCTCTTCAGCTGTTAGTAATATTACTAACTTTCTCATCATCTGGTGTTTAGAATACAACTTAACAAAAAGGTTTTTACATGAACTTATAATGGAATGTATTTTTAATGTAAATATAAACACATTAAAATAAACAGTTTCGTTTCGTAGAATCAGCAGTGATTTCAAGTGGTTTGGTATTACTCTATATTTGCATTACTCTATATAAACTATTGTATTTTCATAGTAAAGGCTTTACTTCACATAATTATCTCACATAATATTGAATCTATTAGATTTTGATATTATTTAGTTTGAGAACAATACCTTAACATCAGTATGAGTGGCTGGTTACAGCCAGTTTGAACAGAAAGAGGTGAGAGAATTCTGGCCGGATATGGCTGGTTTTAATGCTAAAGAGTTTAACATGCTTTTATTTTTTATGAAAGCTGTTGTTTTTACATCTATTCTTCCTTTCTTACAAACTTTAACCCTTTAGTATTTAAACCGGCTACATCCAGCCAGAATTCTCTCACCTCTTTCTGTTCAAACTGGCTGTAACTGGCTGCTAATACTGATGTTAAGGTATTATTCTCAAAATAAATAATATCAAAATCTCATAGATTCGATATTATGTAAGGTAAAGCCTTTACCACAAAAATACAATAGTATATATAGAGTAATGTAAATGCTAATATCAACCTGGCCAAAATTGACTCTGTCTCTATGAAACAAAACCACCCATATTAAAGAATTCTTATTTACATTAAGACTTTCCAACATAATTTTATATAAGAACCATCTTAAGTTACTGTCTTAGTAATATAATAATGAATAATTTTAGTGAATCCCTCAAAATTCTTCATAATTTTTTTTTTTTATATCAACCTGTTCAAAACCTTCTCTAAATGGTTCCTATTTAAATTAAGACTTTCCAACATAATCTTTTATAAGAACCATGTTAAGTTACTGTCTTAGTAATGAAATAATTAATAATTTTAGTAAATCCCTAAAAAATTCATCATTAAATAATTGAAATAGAGTATACTTCATTAGCAATCCAGTCATGAAGGGGTTATAAAAAAGATTATCATAGAACCAGGGGTGGTTTTGGGTGGTTTGGTATAAAAATGGTTAAATTGTTTCAAAGAATCAATATATTTTGTTATTAAAAAAAATTTGGGCCAGGGTGGGTTGGGTGGGTGTTAATAATTATATAATGTAGTTAGTTCAAGATGTTTAAGTTAACTAGGATTATTTTCAACATCCTGACGCATATGTGTGTGCATGTGTGTATGTGCATATGCATATATTTATATCCCTGAGTATATAAATATAAACGCGAAAACATAGACACACTTACAAAAATACACACTCACAGACATACATTCACACAAATACACATACATTCACACAAACACACTGATACATTCACACAAACACATACACTCACACACAGCATATCAAATGGAACGCCGGCCGCTGTTTAGCTATAGTTTTTTCACCATCCCCTTCCTTCCTTTTACACACACATACATTCACACAAACACACACACATGCACATGCACACGTACGCACACACACACACATACACACACACACACACACACACACACACACACACACACACACACACACACACACCCATTGTGTGACGGACGGAAGGAAGTCGCTCAAATTAAATATATAGATTGAGTTTTTTGTTTCTTTTCATTTGTTGTTTTTTACTTCAAAATCCCTGAATGTGTGTGGCTTAGTGGTTTGAGTGTTTTCACAGCCATAAGGCTGTGGGTTCAATTCTTGAACCAGGTGAGGTGTTGTGTTCTTGTATTCTTGAGCAAGACACTTCATTTCACATTGCATTTCATGATATGACAACAACATCTATTGTTAAAACACCAAAGAAACCTCTTATGAAATACAACCTCATAAGGGACCAGCTAAAGCTGCATGAGTGAGAGCTGTAACAATATCAACATAATAAGACTGGGGCCCCTATCATTAAAACACCCAGGAATCCTCCTGAGATACAACCTCATAGGAGACCAGCTAAACCTGCATGAGTGAGAGTTGTAACAATATCTACATAATAGGACTGGGGCCCCTATCATTAAAACACCCAAGAATCCTCCTGAGATACAACTTCATATGAGATCTGCTAAAACTGCATAAGTATTAGCTGTAACAACATACATGTGTGTGAATGATAGGACTGGGACCCTCTATTATTAAAGCACTTGAGAAACCTCTGATAAGTTGCAACATCATAGAAAGTGCCAGAAAAACTGCATAGGTGAGCAACATACACATGTATATGAATCCTCCTATGAGATACAACTTCGCAGGTGGTCAGATAAACCCCACATAGGTGTGAGATAGCTATATCATACGTATGTGTGTGTTTTTATGATAAGATTGAGGCCCCCATCATTAAAAAAAGTTGGCCTCCTATGAGATTATATCTCATAGGAGGCCAACTAAACACACACACACACGTGTATGTATGACAGGATTGGGAGTTGGGGGTGGAGCACTAACATTAAAACACCTGAGAAACCTATTAGATGCAACCTCATATGAGGCCAGCTAAACATGCATAGGTGTGAGTTGTAACAATAGCAACATGATAGGACTGGGATCTCTATCATTAAAACACCCAAGAAACCTAATATGAGATATATAGTGCTGATGGCGGGTATGTAGGGGTGGTTGCGGTGTTGTGGGTGGCGGTGGCGGTGGTGATGGTGGAGGTGGAGGTGGTTGCGGTGTTGATGGCGGTAAGTGGTGATTATGGTGGTTGTGGTTGTGGTGTTAATGGTAGTGGTGTTGGTGATGATGGTGGTGGTTGCGGTGTTGTTGGAAGTTGTGGGGGTGATGATGGTGGAGGTGGTTGCGTTGTTGATGGCGGTAAGTGGTGATGATGGTGGTGGTGGTTGTGGTGTTAATGGTAGTGGTGTTGGTGATGATGGTGGTGGTTGCGGTGTTGTTGGGGTTGGTGGGGGGGGTGATGATGGTGGAGGTTGCGGTGTTGTTGGGGTTGGGGGGGGTGATGATGGTGGAGGTTGCGGTGTTGTTGGGGGTGGTGGCGGTGATGATGGTGGTGCTGGTTGTGGTGTTAATGGTAGCGGTGCTGGCGATGATGGTGGTGGTTGCGGTGTTGTTGGGGGTGGTGGCGGTGATGATGGTGGTGGTGGTTGTGGTGTTAATGGTAGCGGTGCTGGCGATGATGGTGGTGGTTGCGGTGTTGTTGGGGGTGGTGGCGGTGATGATGGTGGTGGTGGTTGTGGTGTTAATGGTAGCGGTGCTGGCGATGATGGTGGTGGTTGCGGTGTTGTTGGGGGTGGTGGCGGTGATGATGGTGGTGGTGGTTGTGGTGTTAATGGTGGTAAGTGGTGATGGTGGTGGTGGTATTGGTATGTGTGAGTGCTTTGTGGTGGTGATGATATATGGTGGAGATTGTAGTGGCGTTGGTAGTGCTGGTGGTGTAAGAAGTGTGTGGTGGTGATGGTAGTGATTGTGTTGGTAGTGCTGATGGTGGTGCTGATGATATGTGGTGGAGGTGGTAGTGGTATATGGTGGTGTTGGTAGTGTTGATGGTGGAGGTGATGATATGTGGTGGAGGTGGTAGTGGTATATGGTGGTGTTGGTAGTGTTGATGGTGGAGGTGATGATATGTGGTAGAGGTGGTAGTGGTATATGGTGGTGTTGGTAGTGTTGATGGTGGAGGTGATGATATGTGGTGGAGGTGGTAGTGGTATATGGTGGTGTTGGTAGTGTTGATGGTGGAGGTGATGATATGTGGTGGAGGTGGTAGTGGTATATGGTGGTGTTGGTAGTGTTGATGGTGGAGGTGATGATATGTGGTGGAGGTGGTAGTGGTATATGGTGGTGTTGGTAGTGTTGATGGTGGAGGTGATGATATGTGGTGGAGGTGGTAGTGGTATATGGTGGTGTTGGTAGTGTTGATGGTGGAGGTGATGATATGTGGTGGAGGTGGTAGTGGTATATGGTGGTGTTGGTAGTGTTGATGGTGGAGGTGATGATATGTGGTAGAGGTGGTAGTGGTATATGGTGGTGTTGGTAGTGCTGATGGTGGAGGTGATGATGGTTGTGTTGGTGTTGGTGGTAGTGATTATGTTGATAGTGTTGGTGGTGGTGTTGGTGGTCACGTTAGTTGTATGTATTGGTGGTAGTGTTGTTGTTAGTGGTAGTGTGTGTGTTGTGGTGGTGATGATATGTGTTGATGTTGGCGGTGGTGGTAGTGATTGTATTGGTAGTGGTGGTGTTGGTAGTGTTGATAGTGGTGGTGGTGGTGGTAGTGATTGTGTCGGTAGTGGTATGTGGTGTTGTTGGTGATGGTGGTGGTGGTAGTGATTGTGTCAGTAGTGGTATGTGGTGTTGTTGGTGATGGTGTGTTGGTAGTGGTAGTGTTGGTAGTGGTAGTGTTGGTAGTGTTGGTGGTGGTGGTAGTGTAGTGACTGTGTCAGTAATGGCATGTGGTGTTGTTGGTGGTGTTGGTAGCGGTGTTGTTGGTGGTGGTGTTGGTAGTGGTATGTGATGTTGGTGTTGGTAGTGGTATGTGATGTTGGTGGTGGTGTTGGTGTTGCTAGTGTTGTTGTTGGTGGTGGTGTTGGTAGTGGTATGTGATGTTGTTGGTGGTGTTGGTGTTGCTAGTGGTGGTAGTGTTGGTGGTGGTGGTAGTGGTATGTGATGTTGTTGGTGTAGGTAGTGTTGGTGGTAGTGGTGATAGTGGTGGTGTTGGTATGTGGTGGTGGTGATGTTGGTGCTGGCTGTGTGTGTGTGTGTGTGTGTGTGATATATGAGAAGTTAGTGGGATGATGATGATGATGATGGTGATGGTGAAAGGTGGTCATAGTAGAGATATTACAGGTGTAGGTCAGAGAGACAGTTCCCTTACTTGCAAGTTTACACCTGTAATTATTCACACACAATCACCCCCCCAGGCTAAAGATAAGGGGTAGGGGAGAGGCATACACATTCTCCCTACCTATATTTCTCTCCCACCCCTTCTATCACCCCCCTCTATCTGTGATATAGATTACTACAGTGCCGAGTCTCTTATTACACGTGTGTGTGTGTGTGTGTGTGTGTGTGTGTGTGTGTGTGTGTGTGGCCATGTTTGTGTGTGTGTGCGTGCATCTGTGTATATATGTATTTATGTATGTATGAATATGTGTATGTATTTGTATGTATATATGTGTATATATGTATGTATGCATGTGTATGCAAATGTATGTATATATGTGTTTGTATATATGTGTATGTAAATATGTGTGTATGTATGAGTGTATATATATATATGTGTGTATGTATATGTGTGTATGGATATGTGTGTGTATGTATGTATATGTGTGTATGTATATGTGTGTGCTTATTGTTGTCTGTAGTTGTTGCTATTGCTGCTGTTGTTTCTCTCCACTCAACTTCCCCTCCACTCACCCCCTCCGCTCACCCCTCCCCCACTCACCCCTGCACTCCACTCCACTTAGGTGGCATTGTTTGTTGTAACCTGATCTGCATTCAGACAAACTCAATAGCTACCTATGTTGTGGCTGCTGATGTTGGTGATGGTGATGATGAGGGTGGTGGTGATGGTGATGGTGATGATGGTGATAGGTGATGATGGTGGTGGTGATGATGATGTTGATAATGATGATGATGATAGTGATGGTGGTGATGTTGATGATGGAGGTGGTGACGATGATGGTGGTTGTGGTGTTGATGATGATGGTGTGGTGGTGTTGACACTTATGTTTATGATGATGATTTTGACAATTATATACTTATGTATGTGTACATGCATTTATATATCATTCATCATCAGGTCGAGCTTGCTCGGCTTTCTACGACACGTTTCCTCCATCCATCTCTGTCTCTCATAGCGTTTGCCAGTTCTTCCGCAGTGCATCCAGTATCGTCCTCAAGTTGCTTGACATATGTCTTCTTGGGACGACCAGCGTTTCTTGCTCCATGAGATGGACTCCATAACAACACATCACCTGCTATTTCTTCCTTGCTGCACCAACAATGGCCAGCAAATCTGAGTCTCTGTCCACGTATTGACCTGCTGATAGGTGGTATATTGCCATAGAGATCCTTATTTGTTGGCTGTTCCCTCCAAGACACGTTTAAAGCAGCACGGAACATACGTGTGTATGCCCCTTCTAGCTTTTTCTCCATATAAATATAGATATATATCTATATTTTTATATATATATATATTTATATATATATATAATACATAATTATATATATATATATTTATTATGTATTATATTTATGTATTATTATAATTGTTTCTACGTTAGGCACAAGGCCAGCAATTACCCAGTGTATTACTGGTACTTTATTTTATCGACCCCGTAAGGATGAAAGGCAAAGTTAACCTCGGCGGGATTTGAACTCAGAATGGCAAGGGCTGTAACTTTATGCGCCAAAGCATGGCATCCGACACTCTACCAATACTGCCAATGGCGGTAGATTGGCAGTATCGGTAGAGGGTCGGACGCCATGCTTTCCAGCATAGTTACGTCCCTTTACGATCTGAGTTCAAATCCTGCCGAGGTTGACTTTGCCTTTCATCCTTACGGGGTCGATAAAATAAAGTACCAGTAATGCACTGGGTAATTTCTGGCCTTGTGCCTAAAGTAGAAACAATTATTATATTTATGTATGCGTGTGTGAGTGTTTGCGATAAAGTTATATCTGTATATACACAGAATAGAGATAACAAAGATTGCTTAAATGTGTATACAAATTTACAGGTTTATAGTGTATCGACATGTAAACATGACAAATATACATATTTCCTTGTAAATTGAAAACAAATGCTAAAATACTTGAAGCAATTTTCAAGCCTTGTTGGGTTTCTCATCTAAACAACCATGAGGAAATATGTAACCGAGGAGCTTATAAACCTGTCACTTATATCTTGTAGTTATGTATGTATGTGTGTGTGTGTGTATATGTTGTGTGTGTGTGTATATATATTTATACAAGCACACATTCAGATAGGCTACATATGCACACACCACACCACACCGTACTCCACTACTTCATACATAACACCACCATATCATACACCACCATATCACACACCATATATATATATATATATATATATATATATATATATATATAATCCTGGTGTATATGCATTTTTTTCTTCTAACTTTAATTTTATACCTAATTGTGTATGGTTGACGATATATTTAATTGATTTCCACGTGCTATTGAAATGCTGGGTAAATATTCTATAGCTGTTGATCGCGAATAGATGAGTGTCGTTTATTTATCTATTATTTCTTCATAGGTGCCTTTTAATCTTATAGCCTGGTTTAATTGGTTTTTTGTCTGGTTGATTATGCTAATTGGGAGAGGAGATGGTGTATATATTTTATCAAATGATTCTATGGACATAATTTATAGTATATGTATGTATATATATATAAATATATATATATGTGTGTGTGTGTGTATATGTATATATATGTGTGTCTGTGTGTGTGTATTTGTATATATATATGTGTGTGTGTATATATGTCTATATGTGTGTGTGTGTGTGTGTATGTATATGTGTGTGTGTGTGTGTATACATAAATATATGTGTGTGTATATACATAAATATATATGTGTGTGTGAGTGAATATGTATATATATGTATATATATATATATATATATATATATACACATAAATATATATACCATATCACAGACACACATACATAAACAGTTTGATCTTTGCAATATATTACTATTGGAATCTTGATCCTTTGCTATTTGATCTGATCTGTGCAGTGAGATTGCAAGCCATTAGCAGCTTTTGTCTGAACTCCAAGCACAAATAAAACAGCAATACAATACAACAGGCCAATAATACAATACTGCAGCAGCAGTTGCACTATTCTATGCACGTACAGTGTGAAGCAGATTAGTAAGATGCATCACGTCTCAAACATAGAATATTGCTTTGATACGTTTTTTTATATATATATATTTACTTATGTCTGTTTGTGTACATATATATATATGCATATACATACATACATATATATATATACATATATATATATATACATATATATATATATACACTGTAAAGTGGACGTGTAGGCGCCACGAAAAAGCACCCAGCACTCACTGTAAATGAGGTTGGTGTTAGGAAGGGCATCCAGCTGTAGAAATCAAGCCAGATCAGTTCCTGTATGAGCAAGGCATGGTCAGCCGACCAGACACTGCCCACAACAGGACAACCCGTCTAACCCATGCTAGCGTGGAAGAACGGACGTAAAACGGTGATGATGATGATGATGATATATATATATATATATATATATATATATATATATACTCACACACACACAGGCGCACACACTCACACACACATACACACACACATACACACACACACACACACACACATATATATACATACTTACTTGTCATTTATACTCGCTAAGAATGTAGCTTCTAATTTGAATGGAAGGAGATGGGTGATGTGTTGGTGTAATGGTAGCACAGTGGTCTGGATAACCAAAGATGTGGGTTCGATTTCCATGTACGTCAATACTCATCTTTTTCTATTTATCTGAGGGTTCTAAACCCCATTATCAGGCTAAAATTTCCTTAGTCAAAAATACGGTGAAAACTATTCTATTTTCTAATTTTAAACCTGCTCACTGTTTCAAAACATACTTACTTTTTATATATATATATATCTACCGGGTGATGTGTTGTTTCCTTGAGCAAGACACTTTATTTCACATTGCTCCAGTTTACTCAGCTGTAGAAATGAGATGATAGGGACTGGGGTCCATATCATTCCACTGCAAAGTGGTCGTGGAGGTGCCACGGCAAAAAATCACCCAGCCCACACTGTAAAGTGGACGTGTAGGTGCCAATGAAAAAAAAGCACCCAGCACTCACTGTAAATGAGGTTGGTGTTAGGAAGGGCATCCAGCTGTAGAAATTAAGCCAGAATCAGTTCCCGTCCCTCCCTTGCAAGCAGGGAAAAAGCGGACGTAAAATGAAATGATGAAATGATGATGATGATATATATATATCTATATATATATATATATACAGGGTGTCCCAAAAATAATATGTGTACACACTTTCATTACTTGTCAGGCAGTATTTATTAGAATACTGTTGAAGTGTGTATACATTTTTTGGGACACCCTGTATATATATGACAAGGGAATGTGATGAGTGGAGAGATTCTACGCTGAAAAGGATCCATTAAGACCCATGCAAGCATGGAAAAGTAGACGTAAAAATGCTGCTGATGACGATGATATATATACACACACACACACCACACACACACATACACACATATATATATATGCACAACCACATGCACACACATACATATGCACAACCACATGCACACACACACATATATATATATATACATACTTAGAATTTCCCCGCGTCTTGAGATACATGAGGCAGCCAAAGTGTTCCAATGACAACGGTCAGTTGCATCTATCAATACATTGTTCCAACTTTTGTTGCTGGGTTGCAGGACCCTGTTGATTATCTTCCAACAGTTCATCTTGGGATGTCTTCTTTGCCTCTATCCATGGTGGTGGTGGTGGCATACCAATACAGGAGCTGATTAGTATGTCTCTCATTTAGGAGTCATGTCCCAACCAGCCAAGTTAACACTTGCCCATGATGTTAGACACACATTGTTGGTGGATTCAGTGATGGATTCTTTGTTGGTGATGAAGTTATTCCACCTAATGCCAAGAATTTTACATACTCTCAAAATACCTAGGGTGTTAAATGTTAAATACTCAGGAACACATTGTATGGCTAACTTAGGGTGCTAAATACCCAGACATACATTATAGAGCTAGTTTGGGGTACTAAATACCCAGAAACACATTGTAGAGCTAGCCTTGGTTACCAAATACCCAGATGCACATTGTAGAGCTAGCCTAGAGTGTTGAATATTCAGATGCATATTGTAGAGCTAACCTAGTGTGTTAAATACACAGGTACACATTGTAGGGCTATCCTAGATGTTAAATACCCAGACAGTCCTGTCTTCTTTTCTACTTAGTAAACTTTGATCTTTGTTAAGTTTATTGAATCCTTTTGATTCTATTTCCATAGTAGGAGTTTCTTCTTTAGCTCTTCCACTCATTCATCTATAAGAACCAGGTCATCAGCATAAAGAAGTTCCCATGGACAGCCAGTCTTAAACTCCTCTGTTATGGCCTGGAGAATTATAATAAAGAGAAGTCGACTAAGGACTGAGCCCTTATGAACATCTATTTGTACATTGTATTTGTACATCTCTCTCTCTCTATATATATATGTATATATATAGGTGTGTGTGTATATATATAATGTGTCAATCAGCATGATCATTTTACATCTGCTTTCCAGACTTGGGTTGGACAGGTTGTCAGAGTCTGAGACTATATATATTATATATAGTATGTCCCTTGTGTTCATCAAGAACATAAGTGGCTAACCATGTGAGATAAACATAAATGAAAAACATTTTTTGAAAGACTGCATCGAATATCCTTTTAAAAAGACTGTAAACACAGCTGAAACCAGTAAAGGTAAACATAAATATATAAATAATCATCACATGGCACATTAATACAGAAACCCTCTAAATAGCCAAAAGGTCAGTCATTGCATTTTTCAAACCCTATTTTCCCTATATATATATATATATATATAAACATGAATATATATTTATATATCATCATCATTTTATGTTGTTTTTCCCATAATATATTTATTATATATATATATATATATATATATACAGACACTATATATACACACATATATATATGTGTGTGTGTGTGTGTGGTACATAAATAATTGTATGAGATTGATAACCCAATTCTCTCTCTCTCTCTCTCACACACACACACACACACACACACAAACATATATACATACATATATTTTTATGTATGTAAACATATGCACACATTCTAAGCACCAGTGGTGCTGTTATCTATAAAAAAATATTTAGAAAGACTCCAGTGTGATGATATATCAGAATCATTCCTGATATAATACACTTTACCCCCCCCCCCCCCACATTTGGCATGGGGTGGGGTAAATTAATACCAGTAATTTATAGAGTATCTGGGGGAAGCCTGTATAAATATGATAATGATTGTATATATGTATATTTATATTCCGGGTGATTTCATACAAATGAAACAGTTCTAGTCCTGTAGAAGTCATTTCTATATATAATAAAGCTGCCTTGCTCTACCAATATGTTGAGTATCTTTTTTAACTGTGGTTACCCGTCAAAACAACATATATATATATGGAGACACTTGCTTCTGACAGGACCTGCTGGAAGGAGTGTTTGAGGACTCTGCCCCCACGACCCTCTCAGGAATAAGTGGGTGAAGAAGAAGTAGTATATATATATATATATACGGTTGTCCCCCTTGCTTCTGCTGGAGACCGCCAGAGGGCGTTAGCACAGCTACAGCTTCCTAAAACCGTGTTTCTTTAGAAATACAAAATTTCTATACATATTTGTATAACGCGAAATCCTATTTATATATATATATTTATATATATATATATATATATGTAATTAGAAGGGGTATTTAATTTGTAGGAAGTCCGACAAATATAAATATTTATAACTGATTTAGAGCACTCAACAAGTTTCTGGAGTAAATATTCAATGATATTAAATGACTATCCAGTGAATTTCCAACCAATAAGGTATGATTTTCATGGGTATGTCTCTATTTATAAAACAAACTTTGTATTTTATCTGATGAAAGCGTACCAATGTGTCTTGGTACCCTTGAAAAATAAATATGGTTTTATAAATATAGTTTCCATTTATTTAATATCATTGTACATATATATATATATACATACACACATTATATAAATATAAGCAGAAATATTTGGCGGAGAAAGCAAGACTTTTAAGAACCAACCACTATTGATCTTATGATATATGACTCTTATTTTGATATATATATATATTGTTATATTTTGGGAGGGTCATGCTGCCAATAAAAACACATGCATCTGTTGGTTTTCACTTCAATTTATTATATATTTCCGGTTGGTTGGTTGGTTGATTCGATAACCGAAAGGTTGTTTATATATTATCAAAGCTCTTTCGTCACACATACTGTGACCTCCTCAGTGACTGGGTTTTTATTTTCTGTCTCTCCTTTGTTCTGTCCTACACCATCTTGTTATCGAACCAACCTACTGGAAATTTATAATAAATTGAAGTGAAAACCAACAGGTGTGTTTTTATTGGCAGCATGACCCTCCCAAAGTATAACAATATCTGTTTCCATACACATTTTCAGATAAGAAAGCTTGCCAAACAAATTTAAAAACGAAGTACATATATATATATATCATCATCATCAATATATATATATATATATATATAAGAAAATGAGGTTTTTTTTAATAAAGAAACGAGATGTCCTACACAAGTGAAAGTATAAGGAAAAGAAATCGAAAATGCAACTGGAGTCTTTTTAAGAAAATTTATTTGTTTCACAGTTCTTATGCCTTTCAAAAGTAGAATTGAGATGGAGGGTGTGTGGTTTTTCTCGCATCTGGTTGGTGTTTGAAAGTTATTTCTGTTTTATGTGGAAAGAGTGGCTCAAATATATATATATATCATCATCATCATCATCACCGTTTTATGTCCGTCCTTCCACGCTAGCATGGGTTAGACGGGTTGTCCTGTTGTGGGCAGTGTCCGGTCAGCTGACTTTGTCTTGCTCATACGGGAACTGATTTTGGCTTGATTTCTACAGCTGGATGCCCTTCCTTACACCAACCTCATTTACAGTGAGTGCTGGGTGCTTTTTTTCCGTGGCGCCTCCACAACCACTTTACAGTGTGGGCTGGGTGCTTTTTTGCCGTGGCACCTCCACGACCACTTTGAAGTGGAATGATAGGGACCCCAGCCCCTATCATCTCATTTCTACAGCTGAGTAAACTGGAGCAATGTGAAATAAAATGTCTTGCTCAAGGAAACAACACATCACCCGGTCCAAGAATTAAACTCACAACTTTTCAATTGCAAGCCCAATGCAACCACAAAGCCATGCGCATTCACAATATATATATATATATATATATATATACACAAAGAGGGAGAGAGAGGGAGATTTTGAGTTACCAGTTTAGACTAGTATGGCCATTGTTCAGCTTAGTACTCAATTCTTAAGAAAATAGTGTAGGTATTGTATTGAGTGACTGTCCAGTAACTGATCCCTTGTTGCATCCATGTGTGTGTGTGTATATATATATATATGTATATATATATATATATGTATATATGTATATATATATATATGTATATATATATGTGTGTGTATATATATATGTGGGTATATAGTTGTGACAAGGATATGACAGCCTCCCTGGTGTTGGTGATCTACACAATAAAAGCAGCCATTACAAATGTAAAGTTGTTGTTGTTAGGAAGAGCATCCAGCCATAGAAAGATTGCCAAACAAGGGGTTGGGAGGACCCTTCAGTCTGTGTTAAAACACACAACTTCTCTGCACTCAATATTACTGTATGAAGTGGGATACAAACCCCTTGGCCTATCTGGGAGGTCAGTAGCTCGCTTCAGTCCTGGCTTGGCCTATGTAGACCCGTCCAACCCTTGCTAGCAGGAAGAGCAAACATTAAATGTTGATAATGATGTTAATATATTTTCATTGTACTTGTCAAACATGACAAGGTGTATAGTAAACAATGTATAAATATCATCATAATCATATATATATCATATATATATATTATATTATATATATATATATATATATATATATATATATATATATAAAAGAGAAAACACAGGTAAGCATTAAGAAAAGGATTTTATCCAGGTATTTACGACCAGGTATTTACGACCGTACATTGAAACCGTCCACGAAACTGGCTTTCTTAACCACGAACTGGATCACAATAAGCATTTTCCTGCTTCCCTAACTATATATATATATATATATGATATATATATATGATATATATATATGATATATATATATGATTGCTGCAACTTGATTTCAAGTAATGCCATCGCTTGATACTTAAACATGAGAATCACTGACGTGGTTTTTTAGTCATACTAGGGACTTGCCTATGTCTAGCAATACCATGCATCGCAAAAAATGTCACATATCAAGTGATGCCTGTGCTCAAAGCTTTTTTAAGTGAGGAAAGGCTCTCTGAACATTGGATGCAAGCATAGTTGCAGGTTTTATATCAGAGTGACCTTCTCTTAGAGAGATCTCTTAATGATGACTAGGAGACTCTCGCTCCACAAAATGCTTTCTTCGATGGCCATTGACTCTCCTGAGTTCCTCCGCCCTTTAATAGGTTTTGTTTTTTCATCTTGCAGAGTGTCCAAATTCCCAAATTCACCCTCCTCACCAAGCAAGCTTGGTGGGGTTGCCAGTTTAGTCACTGACGACCCAACCATGCACAGGTATTAGTGAGTTTGATTGTGTTGTTATTTCTGTTTACCTTTTACACACACACACACATATATATATATATATATATACATATATATAAGGAATGAAGTATGACGTGTTTACCAATAATAATATGTAATTGAATAAATCAAACTATGATTTTCAACAAAATAATGTAAAGAGCTCGGGGAGGGAGGGGGTTCTAGATACAGAAAGTAGTCACATGATCATGGTTTTTTTTCATTATCAGTAGAGAGTCGGATGTCATGCTTTCCAGCATAAAGTTACGTCCCTTTACAGACTGAGTTCAAATCCCACCGAGGTCAACTTTGCCTTTCATCCTTACGGGGTCGATAAAATAAAGTACCAGTAATGTACTGGGTAATTGCTGGCCTTGTGTCAAAAGTAGAAACAATTATTGTTATTGTAAGGTGTATAGTCCTTATGGTCAAGCTTAATACATATATAGGAATTGGTGATTCAAGTACCTTAGCGGTATGTTGCATATCCAATCTCTTATATATTTTATCTGATGAAAACGTACTGAAACACCATTGTACCTTTGAAATATGTATAATAAAATATATACTTTGGTTATGATATTTCTCATTTATTAATATTTTGAATAATATTATATATATATATATATATATATATATATATATGTGTGTATATATATATATGTGTGTATATATATATATGTAAAATGTAAACAGAAAGAAAAAAATAACAAAACAAACAGCACACTACATGGAAGGAATATATTAGTTTAACGCTTGAAATACCAGGTATGTATATATATTAATATATATGTATATACTTATATATATAGATATGTATATACTTATATATATATATATACTTATATATATATATATATATATATATATATATATATATATATATATATATACTTATATATATATGTGTGTGTGTGTGTATTGTATATATGTATATATATATATATATACACACACACACATAAACACACATAGATATATATATATACACAAACATCCATATATACACACATACCTACAGTGAAAAAGTGAAGTAACAATCTGATGCCACTCTTATCAGGTGTTGCTCCCTAAAACAGCTTGTTACTATGGCAACTGGTGATGGTTAGTTTTTCACTGAAGAGTGCGTGTGGGTGGTAGGATGGTAGGGGTGGTGGATAGAATAGTATTCTGTTGCTGGTGTGTGGTGTGGAGGAGGGGGATTCTCTTGGTGTAACATTTACAAATGTTTTTGTATGAAGAGCAGGCGTGCTGTTGGTGTTGTTGGTGTTGTTGTTGTTGGTGTTGTTGGTGTTGTTGTTGGTGGTGGTGTTGTTGGTGTTGTTGTTGGTGTTGTTGTTGGTGGTGTTGTTGGTGGTGTTGGTGTTGGTGTTGTTGGTGTTGTTGGTGGTGTTGTTGTTGTTGGTGTTGTTGGTGGTGTTGTTGTTGGTGTTGTTGGTGTTGTTGTTGGTGTTGTTGTTGTTGGTGGTGGTGGTGCTGTTGTTGGTGGTGGCGGTGCTGTTGTTGTTGTTGTTGGTGGTGGTGGTGCTGTTGTTCCTTTTGTTGTTGCTGTTGTTAGTGTTGTTGTTGCTTTTGTTGTTCTTGTTAGTGGTGGTGGTGGTCATGAGACAAGTCTGGCCAGCTGGCCGTGCCATACCTTGATCAGACAGAACTGTATTTTGGCTGGGATTTTTACAGCTCGATGCCCTTCCTAACACCAACCATGTCTACAGTGTGGAACTGGGTGGCACCGTTATGAGGAGCCCCTGGTCAGTTGGGTGCTCCATGCCCATCTCACATTGGAACCAGAGCTTGTGAGCTGAGTGGTCCCACTGTGAGGGAGGTCTGGCCTGTTGACCGCACCAAGTCTTACTTATAGTGGAGCCCTGGGTGGCACCATTCTGAGGAGGGTCTGGCTAGTTGGCCGCGTCATACCGTGTTCACATTGGAACCCTAATTTAGGAGCTGTGTGCTCCCATTACGAGGGAAGTCTAGCTAGTTGGCCACACTATGCCTTGCTTATAGTGGAACCATGTTTGGGCTTGGTTTTTACTTAACACCAACCATGTTTACAGTGTGGAGCTGGGTGGTCCTGTTATGAGACAGGTCTGACCAGATGGCCACACCGTACCTTGCTCAAAACGGGACTAAGCGTTTGCTGGGTATATATATGCAGATAGTAATAGATATTGTTTAACCCTTTAGCATTTAAACCAGCCATATCTGGCCAGAATTCTCTCAACTTTTTCTATTCAAACTGGCCATAACTGGCTACTCATACTGATGTTAAGGTATTGTTCTCAAAATAAATATCAAAATCTCGTAGATTTGATATTATGTGAGATTGAGATAATTATGTGAAGTAAAACCTTTACCATGAAAATATAATTGTTTCTACTTTAGGCACAAGGCCAGCAATTACCCAGTACATTACTGGTACTTTATTTTATCGACCCCGTAAGGATGAAAGGCAAAGTTACCATGAAAATATAATAGTAAATATATAGTAATGTAAATGCTAAAGGGTTAATGTCTATTCTCATACAGAAACTGCATAATTTGACGGCTGCGGCTTGAAAAAGTCTATCTCCCCCATACTCATATGTAGAGTGAGTTAGGGGTTGGGAAATGTGGAGGATGTCTGAGGTAGGGATTATGGAGGATGTCTTAAGCTGGTGACATCTGACTTTGAGAGAGATATATGCCGGCCTCCTATGCATATCTGTCGTTGTACATAAAAGGAGAGTAAGATTTGCAGGCCACTGCCAACATGCCACCTATAAGTCCCCATTAGTGCTTTAGAAACCACAAGCAGTGACCAATAACAGAGGGCACAAGCTCTCCTACCCCGATGTCATCTCCAGAGATTCTGGTATTGAAATCCAGGACTTGGCAACGATAATGAATGACAGACTCATGTGGAGATCAATTGTTGAGTCCATTTCAGCTGAGGCCACTGGATAGAACTGGGTGATGAGTTCTAGTATAGGTATTTAGTTCAGGATTGGCTTTGTTTTTATGAATGTATTATTTAGAAGTTTGGAATTCGATGGTCTTATCCTCTAGATGTCTTGTTTATTGTTGGCTTTGTTTTCTGAGTGTTCTGCAGTATTGGTAAAGTGTTTGACACCATGCTTTGCAACATAGAGTTATGGCCATTTGCGTTCTGAATTCAAATGCCGCTGAGGTTAGCTTTGCCTTTCATCCTATCCGGATGGATAAAATAAAGCTCCAGTAATGCACTGGGCTTGATTTAATCAACTTACCCCTCCCCTTCAAATTGCTGTGTTACATCATCTAATCATGATGGAAGACTTTGGCAACATCATCAGGTGTGGATTGCAAAATTAGTTAATCGATACCAGAATTATGGCAAACACAAGCAGAAAACAGAGAATAGACTTGATTCGGAGATGGTCTGCCAATTTTGATTGTGTTTGCCATAATCCTGTTATTGATTAACTAATTTTGCAATCAGTTCATTGATAAGTCTATTCTCTATGCTCTGTTTGTGTTTGCCATAATCCTTTTATCGATTAACTAATTTTGCAATCCACACCTGATGATGTGGCCAGATTTATTAGGTCAGAATCAGATAATGTAACTAGGCCATTGAAATACGTATAATGTTTTTACAACACTAAAACTTTAAAACAATATTTCCATCCGGCTTTCTGTTGTTTTTAACTCCGTTCTTGCACCTGCCATGAGATACCAGATGATTTGCATAACATTGAGTGCGTTAACTTATTACATCAGGGTTTTCTAACTGGAATGACCAGATCTACCCAGTTTCTACCACACAACATATATATATATATATATATATATATATATATAGATAGATAGATAGCTAAGTTGGCTCGCATGATACCAAGATGGTAATACATTACCTGCATAACAACACCTCATAATTTTTGAGCATCTGATGATGTCATGGCGACTGTCAATAGTATAACCATTGCATAACCAAGTCATTGAAATATTTATTATGTAATAAAATAATTATGTAAAAGTAACCTTCTCTTAACAACACTGGAAGAGGAAGACCGAAGTTAACATATGTTAATGCCCTAAGGACAGACATTGGTCTGCTGGGGACACAGGACATGGCAGCGATAATGAGGGACAGAGACCGCTGGAGAGAACTCGTCCATGCATCTCGGGAATTTTACCCACCCTAGATAGATATATGTATATATATCACCACCACCACCACCCATCACTACAAACACACACACCTCATACACACCACCACCAAATCACTACAGTTACACACACACACATACCACATCAGTGGTAGTGTGTGTGTGTGTGAATACACAGGAGAATATCAGAGTACAATGATGATATATATTAGTTTAACACATTATACATTTGGAAAAGGGTCTCAACCTTTCGGATGTTAGTCCTTCATTGGAAAATAGAGTGGGAGTTAGAAGAAATAGAAGGATACAGTAAGAAACGAAAGAATGGGAAAAACCTTTTTTTTTTATAGGAGGAGCACATGTATATTTAGTTAGACATTTTGGATGAGTGTGGGTCAGATTGTAACTTGGATATAAAAAGAGTTTAAATAAGGGAGATAATCATTGTATATTTTTGAGTTGTAATGTGTGTGTATTTGTCTGTTTATATAAAGCTGTGAGGGTATGAAGGTCTGATATGGATGGATGGATGGATAGAACCTCCCTGCCCTCTTCTCCCCTGATGAATAGGTAAACAGCTGATAGTCAGACAAATGTACAAGGAGCCAGTGTGGTGCTGGTAGTGTGTATGTGGTATGTGTCTGTGTGTGTGTGTGTGTGTGTGTGTGTGTGTGCAGTATGCATGCATCTGCAGTATGTGTGTGTGTAACTCGAGTGCGTTGGTGGTGGTGTGTTTGGTGTGTGTTGGTAGTGAGAGGCATTAGTGGTGATGGTGGTGGTGGGGGTAGTGTGTGTGTGTATGCAGTATATGGTATGTGTGTGTGTGGTATGCGTGTGTATGTGACTGGAGTGCGTTGGTGGTGGTATGTATAGTGTGTGTGTATATGGTAGTGCATGTGTATGCATGTATGTGTATGCATGTTTGTGTGTATGTGTGTAACGATGATAATGGTACTGGTGTGCGGTGGTGGTGTGTATGTGGTGATGATAGCGTGTGTACGTGATGGGACCTGAGTAATGTGTGTGGTGTAGATGGTGGTGTGTATATGTGTGTTGTGGTGGTGTATATATGTGCATATATATATGTGGTGATGGTGGTGGTGGTGGAGTGTGTGTATGTTTTTTAGGGTGGTGCATCTGTACAAGACAGCAGAAGACAATATACAGAGATAGCCAGATACTACTACTTGTGCTGCCCCCTAGTGGCATGTATTATATTTCAAAGGTAGAGAACTTTCCATCATGTGAGTGAAATATGTCAGGTATACATACGTCAGACTCTCCTTGTGTGCCCTTCAGTTCTGTGCTTGTGTGGAACTAACATAGGGCTGATGTGGTATTGGTGGTGGTGGTGAGAGTTGATGATGATGATGGTGGTGGTGTAGTGGTGGTGGTGTTGATGGTGTGTTGAGGGCTTGATGGTGGCAGTGTGGTGGTATAGTGCTGGTGGTAGTGGTGGTGTAGTGAGGGCTTGATGATGATGGTGGTGGTGGTGGTGGTGTGGTAAAGGTTTGATGATGATGATGGTGGTGGTGGTGGTGTAGTGGAGTGGTGTGTAATGCTGTTGGGGTGGTGGTGGTGGTGTGGGCTTGAGGATGGTGGTGGTGTGTGTATGTACTGGTAGTAGTGTGTGTATGCTGTGTTGATGGTGTGTGTGAATGTATGTAGTAGTGGTGGTGTGTGAGTATGTGGTGGTGGTGGTGTGTGTGTATTTTGTAATGGTGATGTGTGTGTGTATATATGGTAGTGGTGGTGGTGGTTGTGTGTGTGTGTGGTGGTAATGCTGGTGGTGGTGTGTTTGAATGTGGTAACGTAAAGTTAATGAGAAATAAGTTGATGTTTATTTTTTTATTTTCTCTTTATCGTTTTTTTTTTCTATTGTATTATTTTGTGTAGCTGTAAATTAATATCGTTTGGAATTACATTCTTCTCAAATTAATAATTTAACATTTCCAAATTGGCAGCAGATATTCAACCCATGTGTGGAGGCACGTGGCCTAGTGGTAAGGGTGTTGGACTTACAATCATAATATCAAGGGTTTGATTCCTGGACTGGGTTGTGTTCTGTGTTCTTAATTAAAATGCTCAGAGTTGCTGAAGCATGGAACAAACTACCTGCATCAGTTGTTAGCTGTCGAGACACTGCATCCTTTAAGGCCTCCATGCTTCCCGAGATCCGCCAACACTACACCTAATGTTCCCCCTCCATACACATACACACATGTATACCATGACTCATACACTATTCACTTCCCTGACATTTGTGTATTATTCTATGTACTATACATGCACCTTTGACGAGTTGTAGTGCACCTGAGCACTTTACACAATAATTTCATTATTATCATTATTATTTCTCGTTGCTCCAGTACACTCAGCTGAAAATGTGTACCAGCAATAGCTGGGGGTTTAACCCTGCGATGGACTGGTGACCTGTTCAGCGGGGAGCCTTGTACTCTCAGTCTCTTTACACCATGGAAACCAGGATAAGCTCTGGCCTGATATACAGGGCTGGTGCTACCATTAAAGTCAACTTGGCAGCCACTTAGGGCACAGACCTCAGAGAGGTACATTGCTGAACCTTAAAATATCACAGTTTTATACAGGGTTGGTGTTGCCATTAAGGCCAACTAGGTAGCTACCTATAGGGTATAGACTTTAGAGAGGTACTTTACTGAACCTTAAAATATCACAGTTTTATATAGAGCTGGTGTTACCATTAAGGCCAACTGTGTAGCCACTTATAGGGCGCAGATTTCAAAGAGAGAGAAAGGTACATTACTACACTGTAAAGCGGTTGTATAGGTGTCACAACAAAAAGCACCCATCATACACTGTAAAGTGGTCGTGTAGGTGTCACAACAAAAAGCACCCATCATACACTGTAAAGCGGTCGTATAGGTGTCACAACAAAAAGCACCCATCATACACTGTAAAGCAATTGTGTAGGTGTCACAACAAAAAGCACCCAGCATACACAGTAAAGCAGTCGTGTAGGTGTCACAACAAAAAGCACCCATCATACACTGTAAAGTGGTCGTGTAGGTGTCACAACAAAAAGCACCCAGCATACACAGTAAAGCAGTCGTGTAGGTGTCACAACAAAAAGCACCCATCATACACTGTAAAGTGGTCGTGTAGGTGTCACAACAAAAAGCACCCATCATACACTGTAAAGCAATTGTGTAGGTGTCACAACAAAAAGCACCCATCATACACTGTAAAGCAATTGTGTAGGTGTCACAACAAAAAGCACCCAGCATACACTGTAAATGTGGTTGGCGTTAGGAAGGGCATCCAGCTGTAGCAATCTAGCCAGAAAGAGTTCTATATGAGCAAGGCACGGTCAACTTGCTTCTAATGGGACTAACCCGTCTAACCCATGCTAGCATGGAAATTGTATTAAACGATGATGATGATGATGATGATTTAGAAAGAGATTTGACTGCTATTTCTAGCCCTGTCAAGATGTCTCCTAGCTGTAGCCAAGTTTGGTGGCTCTGTAGAGATAATGGTTGGTGGTGAATGGGGTGTTGGTTGGTGTGTGAGAAACTACCAATCACTGTGACACACACACACACACAAGCAAACATACACACAGGTAGAACATTGATTGGATTGATTAGTTATGGATAGGTGTGTTTGTTTAACCTCGTTTTAAGATATCGAGATGATAACCCCTAGAAAAACTGGGGCGGTTGTCTGCACGTGTGTGTGTGTGTGTGTGTGTATTTATAAAACTGCTCTATATTATATTTTATCTGATGAAAGCACACCATAATTTCACTTGGTGTCCTTGAAATATGTATAATGAAATAAATATGGTTTTATAAATATAGTTTCCATTTGTTAATATCGTATTTTTACTCCAATAATTTGTTGAGTGCTTTATATCAGTTATAAAAATATTTGCTTGTTGTATCCCAACAATTTAAATAGAACTTCTACATATATATATATATATATATATATATATACATATATATATATACATACATATATATATATATATATACATATATATATATATATATATATATATATATATATATATACACACTCTCACTCATATATATATATTATACACATATATATACGTATATTATTCCCTTGTTTTTCAGGTGTACGCCACTTTTCCTATGGATTGCCATCCACACACATTCAACGGGATTATCACTTCCAGGGTTTATAAACCCCAAACCTTCTTTATTGGGATTCTTAACTCAAGTAAGACTTCCTCAGATTTTGTCAAACATTCTTTCAATCTTTGTTGTTGTTTTTTAGTGGGGGGTGGGGGCGGGGTCGGGGTGTAGTTTTAATCAGGGGAGTGGTAGTGATAGTAGTGGTTGTTGGTCGCATTGTGGTGGTGTTGGTGGTGGTTGCTGGTAGTGATGGTGGTGATGTTAGTGGTAGTGATGTTGCTGATGGCAGTGGTTGTTGGTTGTTGGTGGTTGTGGTTGTGGTAGTGGTAGTGTTGGTGGTGGTTGTGGTAGTGGTAGTGTTGGTGGTGGTAGTGATGGTGGGGGGGGGGTTAGTGGTAGTGATGTTGCTGATGGCAGTGGTTGTTGTTAGTGGTTGTGGTAGTGGTAGTGTTGGTGGTGGTTGTGGTAGTGGTAGTGTTGGTGGTGGTGATGGCAATGGTAGTGTTGGTGGTGGTAGTGATGGTGCTGATGGCAGTGGCTATTGGTGGTGGTTGTGGTAGTGGTAGTGTTGGTGGTGGTGATGGCAATGGTAGTGTTGGTGGTGGTAGTGATGGTGGGGGTGTTAGTGGTAGTGATGGTTCTGATGGTGGTGGTAGTGTTGGTGGTGGTTGTGGTAGTGGTAGTGTTGGTGGTGGTTGTGATGGTGGGGGTGTTAGTGGTAGTGATGGTTCTGATGGTAGTGGCTATTGGTGGTGGTTGTGGTGGTGGTGGTGGTGGTGGTGGTTGTGGTAATGGTAGTGTTGGTGGTGGTAGTGATGGTGGGGGTGTTAGTGGTAGTGATGGTGCTGATGGTAGTGGCTATTGGTGGTGGTTGTGGTGGTGGTGGTTGTGGTGGTGGTAGAGGTAGTGATGGTGCTGATGGTGGTGGTGTTAGTGGTAGTGATGGTGCTAATGGCAGTGGTGGTGGTGGTAGTGGGGGAGGAGTGGTACTGCAGCTGATGATGGCAGTGGTGATGGTGGTAGTGCTGCTGCTGCTGAAGGTAGTAGTGATGGTATTGGCAGTGGTTGTGGTAGTGGTGGTGCTGATGGTGTCAGGTGGCAGTGCTAGTATTGGCTGTCAATTCTATATTATATGTTTGATAACTGACATTTCTACAGTAACGTGTTGATATTGAAGTGGAGATAAAATGTCAGGGAGTGACACTAGTCACCGCAATAGTGTCACTCATCTTGACACTTCCCCACACACTCCCACCTCACATCCTCACCCACACACCCTCCCCTCTCTTTCTTTTTCTCTCTCTCTCTCTCTCTATATATATATATATATGTATGTATATATATATATATGTATATATGTATATATATGTATATACACACATACATAGAGGGTGTCCCCCAAAAATGTATACACCCTTCAACAGCATTCTAATAAAAGTGTGTATACATCTTTTAGGGACACCCTGTAAGTATTCCTTTGCATACAAACTTAAACCTACAGTCAGTAGGCACCTCACACACTCTACCCCATCCCCCCATTTCCGTCCACTGTGTCGGTGATGGTGACACAACAAAAAGCACCCAGTCCACACTGTAAAGTGGTCGTGTAGGAGACATGATAACAAGGCTCCCAGTCCACACTGTAAATGTGGTTGATGTTAGGAAGGGCATCCAGCTGTAAAAAACCTGCCAGAGACAGGTCCGTTCGAGTGAGACACGGTCTCCTGACCAATCCCGCATCAAATGGAACAAAACTGTCTAACCCATGCTAGCGTGGAAGATGGACATTAAACGATGATGATGTATATATATATATGTATACATACATACATATATATAAATATATATATACACAGGGTGCCCCCCCCCCCAATGTATACACACTTCAACAACAGTTTAATAAAAGTGTGTTACATTTTTGCGGTACACTCTTTATATATCCGTATATGAAGGTGCATGGCTTAGTGGTTACAGCATTGGCCTTGCAATCGAAAGGTTGTGAGTTCAATTCTCAGACCAGGTGATGTGTTGTTTCCTTGAGCAAGACACTTTATTTCACATTGCTCCAGTTTACTCAGCTGTAGAAATGAGATGATAGGGACTGGGGTCCATATCACTCCACTGCAAAGTGGTCGTGGAGGTGCCATGGCAAAAAAGCACCCAGCACTCACTGTAAATGAGGTTGGTGTTAGGAAGGGCGTCCACCTGTAGAAATCAAGCCAGAATCAGTTGCCGTCCCACCCTTGCAAGCAGGGAAAAGCGGGCATAAAATAATGATGATGATGATATATCCTCACTTCACCACATACCTCCACCTGACACGCTAACCCCTTCCTCTCTCTCTCTCTCTCTCTCTCTCTCTCTCTCTCTCTCTCACTCTCTCTCTCTCTCTCTCTCTCTCTCTCTCTCTCTCTCTCTCTCTCTATATATATATATATATATATATATATATATATATATATATCCTCACTTCACCTCCCCCTCACATGTTCACTCTTTCCTCTCTTTCTCCCCTCCCCCATGAGTCCATCTAACACCTTCACCTTGTTCTCCTCCCTCTCCTTTGTAGGCCACACTTAACATTTCCATTTGACATTTAATATATAACAAATATTGTGCAGCTATCTGTCATCATATGTTTGTGGTTTGTGTGTGTTTGTGTGTATGTACTTCTGTGTGTGTGTATATATATATATACATATATATATGTGTATGTAAAAGGTGAACAGAAATAACAACACAATCGGTACAGTATATGGAAGGTATATATTAGGTTAACGCTTGATATAGCAGGAAGAGGGTCTTAACGTTTCGGACACTAGTCTTTCATCAGAAGAAAGAATGACAAATAAAATAGATTGAGAGGTCGGGCGTGATGGAATTGGAAAAAAAAAATGTCTTTAGATAAAAATAACAGGTCCATTCATGTTGACATCTCTTGCATATATATATATATATATATATCCATGCAAGGAAGGAAAAATAGCCACGACGATGATAATATATATAAGAGGGTGTTAAAGTTTGCTTGAAGCATTGTGAAATGTGTAAAATACGTAGTTTAGAAAGCCACAACAATGCAGATGGGAAATCTCGAGGTAGGAAGTGAATGATAGATAGGAGAAATAGGAGAAAGTGAAAATTGAGAGAGACAAAGATGAAAACAAAACAAAGGTAGAAGGGTTACCGTAGTGGAGATTTAATCCCAATATTTCGGGCTCACGCCCATCAACGGGGGAAAGTTCCAAAAAGGGGGGGAACAGGCTAAGCCGAAGAAAGTTGTGATGTCGTTAAACAGGAATGCGGCATTCCTGTTTAACGACATCACAACTTTCTCCTATTTCTCCTATCTATCATTCACTTCCTACCTCGAGATTTCCCATCTGCATTGTTGTGGCTTTCTAAACTACGTATGATAATATATATATATATGTGTGTGCATGTGTAAGTGTGTATATTATATACATATACATATATATATTATATACATATATATATATATATATATATATATATATATATATATATATATACAAATGCCCAAAACTCCGAGTTGGTACCATCAATGTAGGCTCAATGAAAGGAAGAGCAGGAGAAATCGTAGAAATGCTAGAGCGAAAGGAAGTTGATGTATGCTGTGTGCAAGAGACTAGATGGAGAGGAGGGTCTGCTAGAGTCCTTGTAGGAAAAAGCCAGTGCTACAAATTTTTCTGGGTGGGAAATGACGATGGGATGGGTGGTGTAGGTATACTATTAGCTGACAAGTGGGTAGATAAAGTAATCTCAGTGTACAGGGTAAATGCAAGAATCATTAAACTCAGACTAGTCCTGAATAAGACAATTACCACAATAATATCAGCTTACGCACCCCAATCGGGGCTGCCAGACGAACTTAAGGATAGGTTTTACGAGTCCCTAATACACACTACTGCTCTAACAGACGACAAGGACTTCCTAATCATTGCAGGAGATTTTAACGGACACGTAGGTAAACACTGCGACGGCTTCAATAGAGTACATGGAGGCCATGGAGTTGGCACAAGGAATGAGGAAGGATTCAGACTTCTAGAATTCTGCGACGCCAATGACATGTCGATATGTAACACAAACTTTAAAAAACCCGACAACCACCTGATCACCTATAGATCAGGGGAGCACTCTAGTCAGTTAGATTTTATCCTCATCAGAGGACGTGACAGATGGACGGTCGTAAACACAAAAGCCTTCCCTAGTGAGGAATGTACATCCCAACATAGCTTAGTTGTCAGCGACCTCACGGTCAGAACTAGACGAGCCCTGAAACAGAGGCCAACCTGGAGAAGAAAGATCTGGAAGCTGAAAGTCCCCTCAACCAGTAACAGATTTAAAGATATTTTACTCAACGCCTACGACAGTAAAGAAGAACAGATAGAGACATTTAACGTAGAAGAGAACTGGGAGTTCCTAAAAAATAACTTACTAGAGGCGACGGATGAGGTTTGTGGCTGGAGTAAGACCTCAAGCAGGAGGAGAGTGACTTGGTGGTGGAACAATAAGGTAGATGAAGCAGTCAAGGCCAAGAGACAGGCATGGAAAGAATGGAAGAACGGGGGGAGCAGGGTACATTACATAGAGACCAAGAGGGAAGCTAGGCGACAAGTATACTTAGCTAGGAGGGAAGCAGAGGATAGAAAATTCAAGCATGTTTTACAACGTGAGGACCAGAAACAGAAGGTATTCAAGATTGCGAGGCAGTGTGTCAGAGATAGTTGTGATGTCATTGGAGAGAAGTGTATCCGGAATGATAAAGGTGAGCTTGCCCTCACAAGTGCTGAGAAGAAAGATGCATGGAAGAGTCATTATGATAGATTACTAAATGAGGAGAATGCATGGGAAGAAGAGACCCTACCCCACGTAGACCCTATAGAGGGACCAGCAGTACAAGTCAGCGGCAGCGTAGTAAGTAAGGCAATCAGAGATATGAAGATAGGGAAGGCAACCGGTCCATCGGGTATAGCTGCCGAGATGCTGAAGGCATCTGGGTCTGTAGGTCACACTATAACCACACGTATCGTTAACCAGGTAATACTAGAGGGGGCCATACCAAAAGATTGGTGCAGTAGCATCATTGTCAACTGCTACAAAGGTAAAGGCGATGCACTAGATAGAGGAAACTATAGAGGTATAAAGTTGATGGACCAGGTCATGAAAGTAACAGAAAGAGTTATAGCACAGCTGATTAGGGACCGGGTGAATATAGACGAGATGCAATTTGGGTTTGTTCCAGGGAAAGGCACCACTGATGCGCTCTTCCTTGTGAGGCAATTACAGGAAAAGTACCTAGCTAAAAGTAAGCCACTCTACTTGGCATTTGTCGACCTTGAGAAAGCCTTTGACAGAGTTCCACGTGCAGTAATCTGGTGGGCTCTTAGAAAACTAGGAGTAGATGAATGGCTTGTGAAAGCGGTACAAGCCATGTATAGGGGAGCAGTCAGCAAAGTTAGGATTGGCAATGAGTATAGCGAGGAATTTAGCGTACAGGTTGGGGTCCACCAGGGCTCTGTTCTTAGCCCTCTCCTGTTCATCATAGTCCTGCAGGCAATAACGGAGGAGTTTAAGACCGGATGCCCATGGGAACTCCTGTATGCTGATGACCTCGCACTCATAGCTGAATCTATGGTAGAACTAGAGAATAAATTCCAAACCTGGAAGCAGGGACTAGAGAGAAAGGGCCTCAAAGTCAACATGACAAAGACTAAGGTCCTTATAAGTAGACGAGAAAACAGAACCCAGATCCCCTCAGGGAAATGGCCTTGCTCAGTATGTAGGAAAGGTGTAGGTAGGAACTCCATTCTTTGCCCCAAATGCAAACAATGGGTACACAAGAGATGTAGCGGGATCTCAGGAAGCTTAATTAAGAATGTAGGATTCACATGCAGCAGCTGTGCTGAAACAGCAAGCAAACAGCCACAGGAAACAAGTACCACCAATCTCTGGGAGGGCCCTGTAGAAACAGTAGACAGCTTCTGCTACCTAGGTGACCGAATTAGCAACGGAGGTGGGTGCTCAGAAAGTACAATAACTAGGGTAAGAACGGGATGGAAGAAATTTAGGGAACTACTACCACTGCTAGCTGCAAAAGGCTTCTCCCTCAGAATGAAAGGCAGACTGTATGATGCGTGTATCCGAACAGCGATGTTGCATGGTAGTGAGACCTGGGCGCTGAAGGTGGAAGACTTACGTAGATTAGAGAGAAACGAAGCCTGCATGCTCCGATGGATGTGTAACAGTAATATACGTGAACGACAAAGCATAAATGAATTGAGAGAGAGACTGAGCATAAGAGGAATCAAATGCTGCGTGCAGGAGAGGCGGTTACGCTGGTATGGACATGTGATGCGTATGAAGGATGACAGCTGCATAAAAAGGTGCAGAGCACTAGAAGTTGATGGAAACCGCGGAGTGGGGAGACCCAAGATGACTTGGGATGAGGTGATAAAAGCCGACCTTACCCAACTACACCTCTCAAAGTCAATGACACACGACCGTGACTTCTGGCGTCACGCAGTAATACAGGGTACCCGACCTCCCATGGGTACATGCTGAAGCATATAAACAATATGCCCCCCCCCCCCCCCCACCGCAAGGTGGTCGTGGAGGTGCCACGGAAAAAAAGCACCCAGCCCACACTGTAAAGTGGACGTGTAGGCGCCACGAAAAAGCACCCAGCACTCACTGTAAATGAGGTTGGTGTTAGGAAGGGCATCCAGCTGTAGAAATCAAGCCAGATCAGTTCCTGTATGAGCAAGGCATGGTCAGCCGACCAGACACTGCCCACAACAGGACAACCCGTCTAACCCATGCTAGCGTGGAAGAACGGACGTAAAACGGTGATGATGATGATGATGATGATATATATATACAAAAATGTATGCACATATTAAATTGCTATTGAAGTGTGTATGCATTTTTTTGGAACACCCTGTATATATGTGTGTGTGTTTGATCTAGCAATGTTGTTAGTTTTGGATATTTATCCCAGCTCTCTCTAATATAAGTTCAAATGCTGCCAAAGTCTACTTTTCCTTTCATCCTTTTGGAGTCAATAATAAAGAAGGTATATATATATATAGGAAGTGCAACGTGAAGTTACTCTAGGTTCACCAAGGTGAGCACTCACTGTTAAGATTCACGTCTGTATCGAGGTGTAGAGCTAAGTCGAGGTTTGACGAGCTTTTGATTCCAGAGTCAGGCCAAATCGATACAGATCGAATCTTGAGCTGATCAATAGCGAAACGCACATCACCAATCAATAAACGTACTGAAGACATAACAAATCGTTCTTGTATTATTATTATTATATATATATATATATGTGTGTGTGTGTGTATGTGCTTGTATGAATGTGTTTATACATGTATCATCATCATCATCATCACCGTTTTACGTCCGTTCTTCCACGCTAGCATGGGTTAGACGGGTTGTCCTGTTGTGGGCAGTGTCTGGTCGGCTGACCATGCCTTGCTCATACAGGAACTGATCTGGCTTGATTTCTACAGCTGGATGCCCTTCCTAACACCAACCTCATTTACAGTGAGTGCTGGGTGCTTTTTCGTGGCGCCTACACGTCCACTTTACAGTGTGGGCTGGGTGCTTTTTTGCCGTGGCACCTCCACGACCACCTTGCGGTGGTCGTGTGCGTTTGTATGTATATGTGTATATTTGCGTATATGTGTGCGTTTGTATGTATATGTGTATATTTGCGTGTATATATGTGTTTGTGTTTATATGTATGTTTTTAAGTTTGTGTGTCTGTATGTATATCTGTATCTGTTTGTGTTTGTAGGTATGTGTTTGTTCTTAAATGCATGTTTATGCATGCACCCAGCCCAGACTGTAAGGTAGGCGTGTAGGTTTCATGACAAAAAGCACCCAGCCTACACTGTAAGGTGGTTGTGTAGGAGACACGACAAAAAGCACCCAGCCCACACTGTAGATGTGGTTGGCATTAGGAAGGGCATCCAGCCATAGAAATTTAGCTAGAAACAGTCCTATATGAGCAAGACCCAACTGCCTCTAATGAGACAAACCCATCTAACCCATTCTAGTATGGAAAATAGACATTAAACGATGATGATGATGATGATGATGATGTCTGTATGTATGTGTTTGTATTTATGTGTGTATGTATGTGAATGCATTTAAGTTTGTATGTCTGTATGTATTTGTATCTGCGTGTGTATGTATGTATTTAAGTTTGTATGGGTTTGCATGTGTGTGTATGCAGGTATTTGTGTGTGTGTATGGGTTTGCACGTGTGTGTTTGAATGTATGTGTGTGTGTGTTTGCATGTGTGTGTATGAATGTATTTGTGTGTTTCTATGTATGTGTTTGCATGTGGGTGTTTGAATGTATATGTGTGTGTTTTTATGTGAGTGTGTATGTGTTTGCATGCGTGTGTTTGAATGTATATGTGTATTTCTATGTATGTGTGTGTATGTGTTTGCATAAATGTCTCTGTATATGCATGTATGTGTATGTATGTATGTGTATGCAGGGTCAGTGTTTAATTCTTTTTTTTCTCTGTTTCTGTCTTCCTGCAGGCCTCACTGTAGAAATGGATAGGTAGCCTTTGGCCTATGAGTGACCACCACCAGATGGCAGCACGCCTATCACAATATGGTGGCCATGGCAATGATTCTCGCACCCTATGGTCAAAACAAGAGCAGCAGCAGCAGCAACAGCAGCAGCATCAACAGCAGCAGTCACATTATGTGCAGCCGCAAACTCGACCACACTTGCAACAGAGTGTGCGCGACACCTCCTCATACCAACCCATGAAACGAGATGACTTCGACCACCGGCCCGTCTCCGTTACAAGTCATACGTCCAGTGAGACTGAAGACTCCCAAAACCGAGACAGCCTGACAACAGTCCTCCTGCCCTCGTCTCCGCTGGCATCCTCAGGAAAACCTGGTAGAAGGGACCAGGTGTCCATTGATCTCTCCTCCTTGCCAGACATCAACTCCGAACGGGCTCGCTTTCGCACCCTCGAAGAAAGTCGGCGACAGATCTTCACCAAACGTTTCCCGAGTGCCCCTTACAAACCCATCAAACCCCTTACTCGGAAGCCATTCTGCCTCACCTTTTGGAGTAGTCTTCTCTTTTTCTTTGCTTCTCTTCTTGCTTTCTTTCCATTCTATGCCATTATCTTTGCCTTTTTTCCAATCTGCGTTATTCTCAAAATGGTACTAGCCACATGCTGTTGCTGTTGCCAAGATTCTCATGCATGCACTTGCTGTTGTGCAACGCACCTGACAACGCATGAAAAAATGTGGCTACGATCGCCGCCGCTAAATAGCGCTGTGATCCAGTGCCTGCTCGTGGTCGAGCATGGTCTGGACACACCAACTATCAAGGATCTTCTCTACACACGATTAATCATAGCCGAAAAACGGCGCAACCAAGCCACCTTCCCACGCCTTGTGCAGAAGGTGGTTCCATACTGCACTGGATACGCATGGGTCTACGATGAAGACTTCAACCTAGAAAATCACATCCATACTTTGTCAGACTTTATCCATACTGAGGAAGAACTACAGGACTTTGTATCGGAAATGGCCAGCAAAGAGCTCAATATGAATCATCCGTTGTGGGAGGTGCAAATTATCCACAATTTCGGACCGAGCAGGGACACACTAATTCTGTTTCGGATCCACCCTTGTATGTCTGATAGCACAAGTCTCGTTAGAGTTTTTTTGAAGGCTTTTGTTGATAACCAACCCAACCTCAGCCCCACTCGCCATCTACCCAAGGGTAGGATGTGCATGAACTATATAGGCGGAATTTTCACGGGTCCATTGGTCTTTTTACAAAAGTGGCTCTGTACCAAGTCGGATCTAAATTTACTGCATGGTAACCATGTTCACCTGTCAGGCCGCAAAATCGTGGCCTGGTCCCAACCCTTCAACCTCTCTGTAGCTACCCGTGTGAAACAAATTGCTCGCTGCACACTCAATGATCTCTTTATGTCGCTGGTGGCGGGAGGGTTGCGCTCCTACCTACAACAGAACGGCATTGAAAACCCATTCAACTTAAAGTGCATCATTCCTGTGAATATGCAGGTGTGCACCAACAACATGAGCAACCATTACGTGTTTATAAATAGCACAATCCCGACGAACACCGAAGGTGCAATTCCCCGTTTGTGGCATGTCAAGTGCAGCATGGCCAAATTTAAAAAGTCGTCCGAGTACCTCGTTTTGAACGGTGCCATGTGGATAAGCAGTTGTATGCTCCCCGAGAGCTGGCACGACCGTGTTTGGTCCACTATTAATAATCACTGTACATGCCTCATCTCAAACATGGCAGGCCCAGAAAATGTCCTCACCCTTGACACGAAGGTCATACGTAGTATTATGTATTGGATGCCCACACCTGACCAAGTACCCATTGCTATATCATTCTTTACCTACGCTGAACAGATACGAATGGCTGTGATAGGGGATCGTTCTGTGCTTCCCAACCCAGAATTCCTCACCAAATATTTTGTGTTTCAGGTAAGTGACATTTATTTTTTGCCTTTTATCAGCTTGTTCAGAAATTAATACAGGTTTTTAAACATTAAGATGACTTGATAGATGTTAGCCTACCAGATAGCTCAACTTCATGTATAAGACTCAGATGTCTTGATAGATGTTTACCTACCAGATAGCTCAATTTCATGTATAAGACTCAGATGTCTTGATAGATGTTAACCTACCAGATAGCTCAACTTCATGTATAAGACTCAGATGTCTTGATAGATGTTTACCTACCAGATAGCCCAACTTCATGTATAAGACTCAGATGCCACGATAGATTTTAGCCTACCAGATAGCTCAACTTCATGTATAAGACTCAGATGTCATGATAGATGTTAACCTACCAGATAGCTCAACTTCATGTATAAGACTCAGATATATTTTAAACCATTTTTAATTTTAAAAAGTATGTTTTATATACCATCAAATATCAGGTTCTTCAGAAATTAACCCTTTAGCATTTACATAACTCTATATTTACTATTGTATTTTCATGGTAAAGGCTTTATCTCACATAATTATCTCATAATATCGAATCTATGAGATTTTGAGGTTATTCATTTTGAGAATACCTTAATGGCCGGTTATGAAGGAGAAAACTCTTAGTGTGAAGTTTGGATTTGAAATAAATCTTTTGTGAATATCAGTCCTGGAACTTTTCTGACACACCTCATATGTATATATACATATATATATATATTAAGATTCCCATATTAAGGGAGTGATGTATAATTTGAGGGAAATTTAGCTGCTATTTTTAGCGACCACTTATGAACTTCCTATAATCCCAAAGTACTGTGTAGAGTGTGCTAGACAGCAGATAGTGAATTTATGGAGAGATAGAGAGAGAGAGAGAGAGATAGAGGCAGAGAAAGAGAGAAAGAGATAGAGAAAGGCAGAGAAAGATATATATATATATGTATATATATATATATATATATATATATATATATATATGTGTGTGTATAGGCGGAGTAAATGTATGAATTGTTATGTCTGGTATTCATTCTCTCTGGGTTGAACTACAAATGTTATGTTAGGAGGAGGAGGAGTAGATGGTGGTGGTGGTGGTAGTGGTGGTGGTGGTGGTGGTGGTGGTTGTTACTGTTTAGCCCTAGGGCTGAACACCAACAACCATCACTGATTCTAACAATAACACCACCACCACCACCACCAGCATAAAATAACAACACCATTATCACCACCACCACCACCACCACCACACCACCAACACCAAATTCACTACACCTTGATCAACACCACTGCACCACCACCACCCTCTCATCTATACCATTACACCCCCACCAACACAACCACCACCCTCTCATCTACACTACTACACCACCACTAACACCACTACACCACTAACACCTCTACACCACCACCCTCTCATCTATTCAGCTAACCATTGTGTTGATATAAAAGAAAACAATAGAACCAATCTTGAGCGAGGTGGGCATCAGTGGAGTGCATTTGCAGCTGCACTCTTCTTCTGCAGCATTCCATATATGTGTATGTATACACACATATATATATGTGTGTGTATATATGTATGCATATATATGTATGTTTAAATGCATGTATATTGAAGTGTTCATATGGATGTGTGTGTGTGTGTATATATATATATATATATATATATATATATATATATGAAAATGTTTAACCCCGACAGCAGAGCTCAAGCCGTTTCGACGGCTATTTCTGGACTCTGGGTTAAACATTTTCCTATTACCCACTCTACTACTCTAAGTGTTGAGTACTCTGGTGCGTTATGGTCCATCTGGTTCCTTACCACACTTCCTTCGTTATATATATATATATATATATATATATATGAGAGAGAGAGAGAGAGTGTGTGTGTGCCATGTGGGGGTGTTTATGTATTTGTATATGTATGCATGTATGTATGTAGGTATGTATGAACATGTGTATGTGCATGTCCTGATATGTGTGTACATGTGTGTTTGTGAAAGTTGTTCTGAAAGTAGAATAGATAGAATAAGAAGAGGATGGAAAAAGTTCAGAGAGCTACTGCTTCTATTGACAACACAAGTTTTCTCTCTATAAACAAAAGGTCGGTTCTATGACACATGTATAAGATGTGCAGTGTTGCGTGGATGTGTGATGTTAATGTGCATGGACAGCAAAGCATGGATGAGCTGAGAGCGAAACTGAATATAATTGGAATTAAATGTAGTGTGCAAGAGAGAAAACTACACTGGTATGGATATGTGATGCATACGGATGATGATCATTGGGTGAAGAAGCGTAAAGAGTTCCAAGTGGATTGAAGCTGCAGTGGAGGAAGACCAAGGAAGACCTGGGCTGAACTGATAAGAGTAGATCTCATAATACTAGACTTCATAGAAGAGATGACAAAGAAACAAAATGCATGGAGGGAAGATGTTCTTGAAAAGATATATCAGCCACATAGAAAAATAGACATAAAAAGGATGACGATGTCTATATATATATTATATATGCGTGTGTGCGTGTATATATATATATATATATATATATATTTATATCAGCGAATACAGGAAAATGGACGAAATACAGTCAGTCACATCTCATTAGTTGATTGCTAAAAATACATTTTTCAGTGCTTTAAGATATATATATATGCAGAGGTTATATTTAATTTGTTGGGATTCAACAAGCTTAAACATTTTTATAACTGATATAAAGCACTCAACAGATTAGTGGAGTAAATATTCAATATATTAATATATATATATGGTTTTGCCATATTTTTTACTAAAGAAATTTTAGCCTGATAGTAGGGTTTAAAAACCCTCTAAAAATAGAAAAGGATGAGTATTGACATACATGGGAGTTAAACCCACATCTTTGGTTATCCAGACCACTGTACTACCATTACACCAACACATCACCCATCCCCTTCCATTCAAATTAGGTGCTATGTAATCATAGCATGTATAATGTCAAAGCAAGTTTGTTTTGAAACAGTAAGCAAAGTTTGAAATTTGTTAGAAATAGAAGCTGTCACTGTATTTTTGACTAAAGAAATTTTATCCTGATAGTGGGATTTAAAAACCCTCTAAAAATGGAAAAGGATGAGTATTGACATACATAGGAGTTGAAACCATATCTTTGGATAACCAAAGATGTTGTTGGTGGTGATAGTGGTGGTAATGCTGGTGGTGGTGGCTGTTTTGGTGGTGATGATGGCTGTGTTGTTGTTGTTGATGTTAACCTTTTCCCTCCCTCTCTCTCTCTCTCTCCCCCTCTTTCTCTCTGTTTTCCAGCTAAGGCAACTGTCCAACCTTGTTGCCCATCGACGTGTACCAGGTGAACAACTGTGTCAAAAGTTAGACAACATGCACATTTGTGAGTCATCAGAAGATATGTCAGTTCAACAGGTAACAGTTTCAATTCCAACCTTACCTCAGTTGCATTTATTTTTATCATTTTAACTTTGCCTTTCATCCTTACGGGGGTCGATAAAATAAAGTAGCAGTAATGCACTGGGGTAATTGCTGGCCTTGTGCCAAAAGTAGAAACAGTTATTATTATTGCTGGCTTGGTGTCAAAAGTAGAAAAAAAAATTATCATTATTATTATAGTTAATAATAATAAGAGGGCGATAAAATAAAGTACCAGTTATGCACTGGGTCAATGTAATCGACTTTCCCTTTACCCAAAAATTGTTGGCTTTGTGTCTAAATCAGTAACAATTATCATTATCATCATGAGAGCGGGGGATTGGCAGTATCGGTAGAGCGTCGGACACCATGCTTCGCAGCAGAGAGTTACGGCCCTTTACGTTCTTAATTCAAATCCTGTTGAGGTTAGCTTTGCCTTTCATCCTTACGGGGTTGATAAAATAAAGCACCAGTAATGCACTGGGGGTCAATTTAATCGACCTCCCCCTCTCTCAAAATTGCTGTTCTTGTGCCTATAGTAGAAATTATTATAATTATTGCTGGCCTTGTGCCAAAAGTAGAAAAGCAGAATCGGTAGAGGATCGAATACCATGCTTTGCAGCATAGAGTTATAGCCCTTTATGGTCTGAGTTCAAATTCCACCGAGGTTAATTTTACCTTTCGTCCTTACTGGTCAATAAAATAAAGTACCAGTAATGCACTGGGGTAATTGCTGGCTTTGTGCCAAAAGTAGAAACAATTATTATTATAGTTAATATTAATGATAAGGGGTGACGGCAATCCGTATTGGTAGTATTGGTAGAGCGTTGGTCACCGTACTTGGTTGCATAGAGTTACGGCCCTTTACGTTCTGAGTTTAAATCCCACTGAGGTTAGCTTTGTCTTACATCTTTACGGGGGCAATAAAATAAAATAAAATAAAGCACCAGTAATACACTGGGGTCGATTTAATTGACTTTCCCCTCTCCCCAAATTGCTGGCCTTCTGCCTAAAGTAGAAACAATTAATATTATTATCATCATCATCGTCATCATCATCATCATCATCATTGCGTTGTGTCACTGCATTACCAAGCACAGCTCTGTGTGCCTTGGGTATGTGCAGTGTTGTTTTTTTGATGTTGTTGTTTCTATTGTAATTGTTTTTCATTTTCTTTATAATTTTCTATCAGTTCGGCTTCTGTTTTAAATTTCATGGATTCGTTGAAGACAGAAAACAATATCTTGCTATATTTGTGATTCAAGGACTTTGTGGAATATCCAGTCACAAGGAGTGCTGTTTTTTGTAGGCATCTAATCCTCAAATTGATTCCAATTTTCTCTATCCACTTAGGAAATTCAGTTTTTATACTGCCCAGAATACCAGAAACAATGGGAATAACTTCCATTTTCTTCATTGTTTACAACAACGTGTTTAATTCTTGTTTTATGTTGTCATAGTGTTCCAACTTTTCTTCTTCTTTCTCAACCACTCTGTTGTCTTCAGGACATGCAATACCTATAATTATACAGGTTCTCTCTTCCTTCCTTGTTTTATTAGCACAATGTCCAGTTTCCCGTGGAGAACATCATATTTGCATTGAATTATGACATCCCATAGGAGTTTGTATTTGTCATTATGTTGTTGTTGTCGTTATTAATAATAATAATAATATGACAACATAATGACAAATACAAACCCCTATGGGATGTCATAATTCAATGCAAAAATGTTCTCCACAAGAAACTGGACATTATTATTATTATTTAGTTACAGCCCTTGCCATTCTGAGTTCAAATCCCGCCGAGGTTAACTTTGCCTTTCATCCTTACGGGTTCAATAAAATAAGGTACCAGTAATGCACTGGGGTAATTGCTGGCCTTGTGCCAAAAGTAGAAACAATTATTATTATTATTATTATTATTATTATTATTATTATTATTGTTGTTGTTGTTGTTGTTGTTGTTGTTGTTGTTGTTGTTGTTGTTGTTGTTGTTGTTGTTGTTGTTGTTGTTGTTGTTGTTTGTATATCTTCCTATACACTTTCTGTTGAGTTGTATACTCATCATATGACTTCTTATGAAAGTTGCCACAAATGTTATCCCTGTTTGTTGCCATTACCCCTGTTTAACCCCTCTCAGACTTCTTTAATACACATAGCTCTGATTTATATACTATTACATTTGTCCCCACACCATTACAGTTAACCCTATAAATCTCTCATAAATATGACTGTTATCTAATACACTTAACACCCCTATGTGTCCCCATTACAGATATTTATCCTCTTTACTACTACTGCTACCCTTGCCTTATACTCTTTTCCCTGTTTTACCCTTTAGCATTTACATAACTCTATATTTGCTATTATATTTTCACAGTAAAGGTTTCATCTCGCATAATTATCTCACAAGGTTTTGATATTAATTATTTTGAGGACACTACCTTAACATCAGTATGAGTGGCTAGTTACGGCTGGTTTGAACAGAAATAGGTGGGGGAATTCTGGCCAGATACGGCCAGTTTAAATGCTAAAGGGTTAATACTTTTTGCTAGCTTCAACATTCAGTCATCAGAAGAAGGGAGGCAGGTGTAAAAGCCAAACTCGCTATCGTTAATTCGGTGTTTGTATCAATCCTTACCTATGGTCATAAATCTTGTGTAATGACCAACAAAATACAATTGTAAACACAAGAGGCCAAAATGGGGTTCTGCCAAAGTGTCTTTAGAGTAATGTTGTTGAATAGGGTGCATAGCTGAAAGATCAGGGAGTTGTTACAGGTAGAGTTGCTACTTCTCTACATCAAGAGTTCTAGTACTATGGACACATTTAGAATTTCTAAACAAAGAATCACTGGACAGATTTTATGAGCAAAGCCAACTAGCAAGAAACCTTGAGCAAAATGGTTGGATTATATCCATAAGCTCGGTTGGTCTCGCTTGAAGATCCAGCTAAAATCATTCGGAGATGGTTGCTTCTTATAGGGCCCCACTGGAAGCTGTTTCTGAGGATTCTGCCCTTTTGACTCTCTCAGGGATAACTGGGCAAAGAAGAAGAGAACACTGGATGGTCATGGCTAGAATGCCTTTGAACATAGATCTGCTTGATCAGGGATAACTTGGAACTCAGTACCATGTGGTATATTTTATCTGAATATAAGGCAGGATGGTGACGAATTGGCTGAGTTGTTGGAATGTCGGATAGAATGCTTTGTGATATTCGTTCCGTTTCTCTGCTCTCTGAGTTCAAATCCTGCTGAGGTTAACTTTGCCTTTCATCCATTCAGGGTCGATAAAAAAGTACCAGTCTAGTACTAGGGTCGATTTTTTCTCTACATCTCTTTCTCACTTCCATTCTCTCACTTTCTAACCTTCTCTGGAAGAAATCTGCTGTATTCAGACCTGGAGAGAAATGGACTCTGCCAGGTTTTAAAAAAATGCCCTAGAAACGCTGTATGTCAACATGGTGCCTCTACGATTACCCCAAGAGTTATGGGACCATTCATGCTTGTATAAGACAGGATAGTCATGGCTAGAAGGCCTTTGATTATAGCTCTGCTAGATCTGGATTACCCTGGAGCTAAAAAACAAAAATAATTCTTCGTTAACCTCTAATAAGATTAATATTTGTGGAGATTTTCAAAAGAACTTACTTTTGTTTTTAACCATTTTGTTTGTTAGTTTGTTACTTATCTTCTTTCTTTTTTTCTTTCTCTCTTTGCACGTCCTTTCTTTCTTTCTTTCTTTCTTCAGTAGGTAGCTTAACCCTTTTAATACCAAACCGCCTCTGGTTCCATGACACAAAATTGATTGTTTTAACATGTTTATATTTATATCAATGCACTCATTAACTACACAACTTGTTACATTTTATATGGCATAGAGTCACTCATTACACGGCCATTAGCTGCATGTTGCATGCAGGGCCGTATTAACCCATAACTGGGCTCCAAGGCTTTCACGTATTTTGGGTCCCCTTTGCCACTTTAATCTTTCATCACACATCAGGGTGGTGGATTGGCAGAATTGGTAGAAGGTTGGATAATATGAGATTGTTGTATTTGTTCTTTACATTCTCAGTTCAAATCCCGCCGAGGTCAGCTTTGCCTTTACTTTTCCAGAGTTGATAAAATAAAGAACCAATCAAGTACTGGGGGTGGTTCATATAATTGATTTCTCCCCCACCCTACCCCACACCAAAGATAGTCAACTTTGCCGTTCCCTCAGAATTTGCTGGTCTTGTGCCTAAATTAGGGACCAATCAATGTTATGTGCCTTAACCCTTTGGCATTTACATTACTCTATATCAACTATTGTATTTTCATGGTAAACACTTTATCCCATATAATTATCTCACATAACATCAAATCTACAAGATTTTGATATCATATATTTTGAGAACAATACCTTAATATAAGTATTAGCAGCCGGTTAAGGCCAGTTTGAACAGAAAGAGATGAGAGAATTCTGGCTAGATATGGCTGGTTTAAATGTTAAAGGGTTAAGTATGGTGGATTGGCAGAACATCAGATAAAATGCCATTGTGGTATTTGTTCTGCCTCCTTACACTGGGATCAACTCCGCCTTTCATCCTTCCGGGGTTTACAAAATATAGTACCAGTTAAATACTGGAGTTGACTTAATCAACTTTACCCTTCCCCCACAAAATTTGCTGGCCTTGTTCCTATATAAGAAATCAATCTTTTACCACACTACAACAAAAAAAAATATATATATATCAAAATAATTGATAAGCTCCTTGTCCTTGCGGGATCCTTAGGTTTTAGCCTTATAAATAATACGGCCTTGACTACATGCTACATACTGACACACCCACAACACGATCATCGTGGTCACACGTGCGTCTCAATTTCATCTTCACCATAACCACTCTAACATGCAGTTTTTATACGCTTCCTCCATGTCGCTTTGCAGATCCAGATGAAGATGGCTGTGGTGCAGCAGGAGCTGTTTGAGTTGAAAATGCGCCTCGAAGCACGCAGTGGGCGCAAGATCTCTGAAAAGGACATGCGACTGATTCGCAAAATCGAACAACTCAAGGAGGAGCTTCGGGAGCTGCTGGTTGAGTTGCGGAAACGTAAATCTGAAGAAGAACATAGTCTCATTCTCACAAATGTAAGTATTCTAACTGAGGAAGGTGTGTGGTGGAAGCAATGACGTGCAGAGGTTTGGTGATACCTGGGGACCCAACTCATTTTTAAGACCTGGTACTGACAGAGAAAGACATTTTACAAATTTATCCCTTTAGCATTTACATTACTCTATATATACTATTATATTTTCATGGTAAAGGCTTTATCTCATATAGTTATCTCACATAATATCAAATCTATGAGATTTTGATATTATTTGTTAAGAACAATACCTTAACATCAGTATGAGTGACTGATTACAGCTGGTTTGAACAGGAGGAGGTGAGAGAATTCTGGCCAGATATGGTTGGTTTAAATGCTAAAGGGTTAAATAAGTTTAAATATATGGAAGCTCGACTATGCGTGCAAGATTAAAAGTGCCAAGGTAATAGGAGTTATACAGAGTAAAAGAATATTCCACAATGCTTCAAGCAAACTACAACACTTCGTTATTTTACATATGTAAAAACAAATGAAATATGAAGCAAGCAATATGAACATAAGAACAACATATCATGCTACACGTTACCTCGAATGATATGCTAATATCTACAGGGCTGATAAACAAGCTTATAGGTTATCATTTCCTATGTTTTTCTGAGAATAAGCATTGGATTTCAAGTTGATAGATTTTTCAGCTTTTTGATTTGAATGGAAAACTGGGTGCTGATTTTGGATGGGCACTTGATAAATCAAAGTGGGCACTGCACTGCACTCAGTAGATGTATTAGATGGAGAATCCTGTGTGGCTCCATGGTTAGATGCACTCACCAACTGCCCTGATATGGATGCCCATGGCCGTTGCATCCTCTGCCCCACCACACACCACCCTCTCTGCACACCTCTGGAGGAATAAAACCTCCTCTTTTATTTCAGCAGTAACCATTGTCCCCTGCTGCCACCACCACCACCACCATCACCTCACTCACACCGATCCACCAACTTTTCAAAACTACTCCAATCATCATAGGAGAAATCATTTTTTTCTTTTTTCTTCTTCTTCTTATTGATCTTGTTCTTATTATTGTTATTATTAATCCAGTATAGAATAAGGGCAGTGGATTGGCTGTATTGGTAGAGCATCAGACAATATGCTTTGTGGCACAGAGTTACGACCTTTTACGCTCTGAGTTCAAATACCTCTGAGGTTAGCTTTGCCTTTCATCTTTATGGGTTCAATAAAATAAAGTACCAGTAATGCACTGGGTAATTACTGGCCTTGTGCCAAAAGTAGAAACAATTATTAATCCGGTCATATATTATTATTTATTGGGATAATTAGGAAGGTGGATTGGCAGAATCAGTAGAGCGTCAGACAATATGCTTTGCAGCACAGAGTTACGGCCCTTTACGCTATGAGTTCAAATCCCTCCAAGGTTAGCTTTGCTTTTCATCCTTATGGGGTCGATGAAATAAAGTACCAGTAACGCACTAGGGTCAATTTAATCAATTTTCCTCTCCCCCAAATTGTTGACCTTGTGCCTAAATCAGAAACCTTCATTATTATTTTGCTAAATATAAACCAATATTATGATGTGAGGTTATTTAGTTTCACGAAATGTCCTTTATACACTGGGGTCAATTTAATCTACTCTGGCAAAAACACCCAGCCCACACTGTAAAGTGGTCGTATAGGTGTCATGGCAAAAACACCCAGCCCACACTGTAAAGTGGTCGTATAGGTGTCATGGCAAAAACACCCAGCCCACACTGTAAAGTGGTCGTATAGGTGTCATGGCAAAAACACCCAGCCCACACTGTAAAGTGGTCGTATAGGTGTCATGGCAAAAACACCCAGCCCACACTGTAAAGTGGTCGTATAGGTGTCATGGCAAAAAGCATGGAAGGGCATCCAGCAGTAGAAATCTAGCTTGAAACAGTCATATATGAGCAAGATACAGTCACCCAACCCAACTTGCCTCTAATGGGACAAACCCGTCTAACCCATGTTAGGGTGGAAAATAGATGTTAAACAATGATGATGATGATGATGTATATGGCAGATGTTTCTAAGTAATGATTGGACAAGGATTTGGGATCCAACAACATCACTTTTTTTTTCCTGGTGATAATTATGGACATATAGATTGTCCATTCCATGGTCCACGACCCTCGGTAATGAGGATGGGAAGAAACTAGACCAGATCAGATAGTGGCTGAATAATAATAAAATAATAATAATAATAATAATGATTTCTTTAATAATAATAATAATAATAATGAAGTTATTGTGTACAGTGCTCAGGTGCACTACAACTCGTCAAAGGTAAATAGAATAATGTACAAATGTCAGTCATGATATACATGTGTGCGTGTGAATGGAGGGGGAATATTAGATCTAGTGTTGGCGAATTTCAGGAAGCATGGAGGTTTTAAAGGATGCAGTGTCTCGGCTGCTAACAACTGATGCAGGTAGTTTGTTCTATAAAATGTTTTGTAGTAATATAGTTATGGTTCTTTATGATCTGAGTTCAAATCCTGCCCAAGTCAACTTTGCCTTTCATCTTGCCAGGCTTGATAAAGTAAAGCACTAATTAAGTACTGTCATCAATATAATCGATTTTTCCCCTTCCCCACAACCTTGTGCTAGTGATAGAAATAATTATTGCCATCTTATATATTATGTGATGGTAGTAGTGGTGGGGATGGAGCAATTATTTATTTTAATTAAACTAATTAAATTTTAAGGCTTAATTTTCAACCAAAACTCATTAATTGATTGGTACTTAGATGAGATTAGCATGGCACAGGAAATTTTGCCCAATTTTAAATTAACTTAATTACATTAATTAAAATTCATCTATAAAAAAAATATATAATAATTACCTGCATTTTGACTTTGAGCAAAATCTATGTAAATGTGCATGTGTGTGTGTGTGCGCGCGCGTATGTGTGTATGTGCGTGTGTGTGGGCTTATATATGTGTGTGTTTGCATACATATGAATATAGGTGTGTGTGTGTATATATGTGTGTGGGAAAAACATTTGACTAACCTACGAAGCATTCGAAAATTTGAAATTTGAAAATATAGTCGCCACGATGCCGATAATTATTATAATAGCTGATGACTATAAATAATAGTTGAATGAATCGGGTAAAGTGCTCCTCGAAATGAAAAAAAAAAAAAAAAATGAAGCGAGCATGATCTAGTGTGAATGGACGGTTATTTATTGAGTCTACAGGATCATTAACGGGCACTCCGTCGGTTACGACGACGATTGTTCCAGTTGATCCGATCAACCGAACAGCCTGCTCGTGAAATTAATGTGCAGATGGCTGAGCATACCTCAGACACGCGTACCCATAATGTAGTTCTCAGGGAGATTCAGCGTGACAGAGAACGTGACAAGGCTGGCTCTGCGAATTACAGGTACCTCATTTTTGATAGCGAAGTTGACAGAAGCAACATGAAATAAAATGTCTTGCTCAAGGACACAATGTGCCGCCGGGAATCGAACTCACGAATTGTGAGCCGAATACCCCTAACCGCAAAGACAAACGCCTTTATACAGGGTCATTAATAGTGCACCTGAGCACTTTACACAATAATTTCATTGGTCGGACGCCATGCTTTGACGCATAGAGTTACGGCCCTTGCCATTCTGAGTTCAAATCCCGCCGAGGTTAACTTTGCCTTTCATCCTTACGGGGTCGATAAAATAAAGTACCAGTAATACACTGGGTAATTGCTGGCCTTGTGCCAAAAGTAATGTACTAGGTAATTGCTGGCCTTGTGCCTAAAGTAGAAACAATTATTATTAGTCAGTGGATTGGCAGTATCGGTAGAGGGTCGGACGCCATGCTTTCCAGCACAGTTACGTCCCTTTACGATCTGAGTTCAAATCCCGCGCAGGTTGACTTTGCCTTTCATCCTTACGGGGTCGATAAAATAAAGTACCAGTAATGCACTGAGTAATTGCTGTCCTTGTGCCTAAAGTAGAAACAATTATTAGTCATATGATTGAAGACTCGATAATAAAGGGAGATAATTGTCTTATCTAAGGTAAAGCATTCGTGTTGTCTCCCCTTTCACATCAGTTATGCTGATTATCAATTCTGATCCATTCATAACAATCTAGTGTTTATTTATTTTTTTTATCTATAGTCGTATCTATTTGACAAACATTTTTCATCGGTATATCTATCGGTATGCAATTTATATACTGAATAAGACTGTGTGTGTGCATATGTATGTGTGAGTGTGTATGTATATATATATATATATATATATATGTCTCATGGTCGGGTCGTTGGCGACTAAACTGGCAACCCCACCAAGGTTTGTTGGTGAGGAGGGTGACTTTGGACATCCTGCAGGACTAAAATCAAAACCTGTCAAAGGGCAAAGGAACTCTTAAGAGTCAATGGCCATCCAAAATCACCGGGAGAGATGACCCCTTAGCCTCTGTCAAGGCAGAATTCTAGGAGAAGGAAAACTCTGATATAACACCTGCAACTCTGATGGTATCCAATGATGTTGACTTGTTCTTATTTTTGGTAAATATCATCTTGGTTAAGAGAGTGGGACTGGCTTTGTGCAGGGCCTTTGTTCACTATAAAAGCTTCACGGCACAGGCATTGCTTTATATCTGGAGATCTCTCTGCACTTGTCATCACATGGTACCATGGGTCCAGCACTATGTGTCAATAATTGTCACAAGTGTAGTGTTTGTACCAGAGTTTTCAAGTCGCTGGCTGGACTAAAAAGTCACACTTGTTTAGCGCATCGGTAGGCGTTCTCCTACATGGATATAAAGTAGTGGCCGTACTCGAAAACGAGTTGGCAGCCACCATATATATATATATATATATATATATATATATATATATATATATATATATATATATATAGTTTAGGGATTGTAATTGTTGGTTCGCCAAAGTGAGCACTCGATGCGCAGTTTCCGGCTTATACTTTGGGGTTGTACTAAGCAGAGTGTTTAATATATATATATATATAATAGAAAATAACGAGGAAGTTTCGTTTACATATAAAAAATATGTATTGTGTATTGACCTGTTACGCGCATTATATATTTATTATATTGAACAAACACCGTGTATACGTAGCTGATCACTAGGACTTTTAGAAAGCGTTGAAAAGATATCAACGTTAATATATCTATCTATCTGTGTGTGTGTGTGTTATAAGTAAACAAATAAAGCGAACGACACAATTCAATGAGGAAATATATTACTTTAACGCTTGAAATAACTTGAAAAGAGTCTTACACACACACACACACACACACACACACACACACACACACACACACACACACACACACACACACACACACACATATATATATATATATATATATATATAATTCTTCAAACCATTTTATTAATTTCTACGTTCGTTTCAACTTTAATGTAGGAGTAACTACCTGGTTTATATATCAATTAATTAGATCGGAATTTTCAGATTAACCAATTAATCTATCAAAGCAGTAAAACAGTTGCAATCACAGCCCATCAAAATATCCTCTGGAAATCGATATAAAATTTGGAGAATGAATGCCGCATAGAAAAAGAAAATATGAAACGATGGTCAATAACATATAGATATCAAAGAGTCTTTAAATACAACACATAAGCAAGGCAGTGTTTATTAAACCTTACAGTCAACTCAAAGAAGCAAACATACACACACACGTACACCAGATCCAAATACAGAGGAGCCGAACTCCTACTGTCATCACCCCCATCTCTCTCGCCTTCCCCATTTGTCACTATTATGAGCAAATGGGGTCCCATGCGCTGGCCGCTGCACGACCCCGGCGAACAGAATAGAGGAGGTGTAAAGGAAACCATGATTTTGTTTTTTAGGCATCATGTGATTAGAATAAAGCTGCAAACAATTCAATGCAAGACAATTAAATATATATTTAACATATACAGGGTGTCCCCCACCCCAAAATGTATACAGACTTCGACAGCATTCCAATAAATATTGCATGTACAGGTAATCAAAGTGTGTACACATTTT
>OZ024757.1:33147159-33148748 GCA_964016885.1 Eledone cirrhosa | reverse complement strand
TTGACATTGGTATAATGATATGTTCTGTTGTATTTTGTGTAAAAGTATAGGCCCTACCCTTGAACTGTTAAACTTCTATTTCAGGCAGTGAAAACAATGCTCTTTATATATATTACAAGGGACTCTCCAAACAGCTGATGACCTATAAATTTGATACTGTCCGAAGTGTACTGGTCAGTTGGTTTTTACATATCTTTCATCATCATCATCATTCTCTTTCTTATTCCTTTGTTTGTATGTCTTTACATTTCTATGTTATTCTGGTGGCACAGTGGAGCTGTGAGTTGATTCTGGTGACACAGTGGAGCTGTGACTTGATTCTGGTGACACAGTGGAGCTGTGACTTGATTCTGGTGACACAGTGGAGCTGTGACTTGATTCTGGTGACACAGTGGTGCTGTGAGTTGATTCTGGTGACACAGTGGTGCTGTGAGTTGATTATGGTGACACAGTGGTGCTGTGAGTTGATTCTGGTGACACAGTGGAGCTGTGACTTGATTCTGGTGACACAGTGGAGCTGTGAGTTGATTCTGGTGACACAATGGAGCTGTGAGTTGATTCTGGTGACACAGTGGAGCTGTGAGTTGATTCTGGTGACACAGTGGAGCTGTGAGTTGATTCTGGTGACACAGTGGAGCTGTGAGTTGATTCTGGTGACACAGTGGAGCTGTGAGTTGATTCTGGTGACACAGTGGAGCTGTGACTTGATTCTGGTGACACAATGGAGCTGTGACTTGATTCTGGTGACACAGTGGAGCTCTGAGTTGATTCTGGTGACACAGTGGAGCTGTGAGTTGATTCTGGTGGCATGATAAAACTTTGATAAGAATTTGGTGGCACGATGGAGCTATGAAAAGAATTTGGTGGCATGATGGAGCTATGACCACATTTTGGTGGCACGATGATGGTGCCTCACAATTCTTCGTTAATTAATTGAATTAGGGTGTATTTCATTAGAAATAGGGTGACAAAATGGTTAAACTTAAACACTGATTGTTTATTTCAGGAGAAAGATAAAAAGGAAGACGATGCCAATGAATTTGTCAGTGCTGTAACCTGGAGACCAGTAAGTACACTTGTCCACTACACTACACATAACCTTCCTAGTGTTCCCCACCACCACTACACACCTCACCCAGTCTTCCACCTCCATTACACCTTGACCGTGTGTTTCCCACCTCCACTACACCCAACCCCTCTGTGTTCCCTACCTCCACCACATTACGCCCTACCCCACTGTCTATCAATACTGATGTTTTGTCTTTCTTCTCTTCCAGGGCTCCAATGTCCTTGTTGCTGCTAACAGCCAGGGTACCATAAAGGTATGGAATGTGTATGTGTATATATACAGTGCATGGTGTGTGTGTGTGTGTGTGTACTGTGCATTGGGAGTGTATGTGTGTGTATGTATATTGTATATGGTGTGTGTGTGTACTGTGTTTGGTGTGTGTGTACTACATATTGTGTGTGTACTATATATTGTGTATGTATGTATACTGTGTATGGTGTGTGTATATGAATGTGTATTGTATATGTATTGTGTGTATGTGTGTATCAATATATTAGGTATGTATGTCTGTGTGTATTTT
>OZ024757.1:33129659-33137159 GCA_964016885.1 Eledone cirrhosa | reverse complement strand
TTGACTGTTTTTGTTGGTTTTTGTTTTGTTGTTGTTATTGTTTTAAACCCCCCCCCCCCCATCCCCCCTCCTCCTTTACTTTCTCTGAAGAAAAAAACAAAAATATACATTGAAATTGTTACTGCTTTTTGTTGTTTTTTTTTTTTGTTTTTGTTTTTTGTTGTTGTTTTTGGTCAAATGCCCCACCACAGCCCATCCACAGTGCACTGAAAACATTGTGTGAATCAAGATAACAAGGCCATTTTTCTTGCTAACCTAGCTAAAGCATAGTGAATGTACATCTTTTAGAAGTTAGGGGGTGTTCTGAGCCCATGATTTTAACCCTTTAGTGTTCAAACCGGCCAAAACCGGCCAGAATTCTCTACCTCTTTCTGTTGAAACTGGCTGTAACTGGTCGCTCAAACTGATGTTAAGGTATTGTTCTCAAAATAAATACTTTCAAAATCCCATAGATTCGATATTATGTGAGGTAAAGCCTTTACCATGAAAATATAATAGTATATATAAAATAATGTGAATGCTAAAGGGTTATGGTTTTACAGCTGGGTTCTTTTCCTGGCACCAAACCAACCATTTTACTTCCCCTCTTCAAGATACAGGGATATGGTCTACATATGTTTAGTCACCAACCATTTTAGTTACCTCTTACATAATGCAGGGATACAATGTACCTGTGCTAAACCAGTTACAGTTAAGGTGCTGGGCCCACACTTGTAAGGTTTAGGGTTACTGTGTACCTGTTCTAAACCAGATACATACATAGTTTCTTAGTAAAGACCAAATTAAGTAGAAAAGATGGGAATCGGGTCCCATATGGGAAGTGGAAGTGCTCAATATGTAGAAGAGGAGTAGGTAGGAATTCTATATGTTGTACACAATATAAAATATGGGTACACAAGAGGTGTGGAATTGCAGGTAGACTAACAGGAAAGGTAGATTTTATATGTGGGAGATGCACAGAGCTAATTTGTAGTAAGAGCCCCGGTGAAATGTATTTCTTCAAAAGGGTGTTTATATGAGGTGATAAAAGCCGACCTTGCCTAATTGCACCTCTCAAAGGTGATGACACATGACTGAGATCTTTGATTATACGCAGTAATGCAGAAGACCCGACTTCCCATGAGTACAAGTCGAAGGATATATACAGTATGCCCTCAACAGATATGGTTTTCCAGAGTTATTAATATAATTAAAAATATTAACAAAATAGATATTCTTGTGATCAAGTATATTTTATTATACATATTTCAGAGGTACTGAGTTAACTTCAACAGTACGTCCTCATCAGATAAAATATGATGATGCATGACATACCCTGACATAGTAGATGGTTAAGATTCAGTCATGGTAGTGAGTAAGATATGACAAAACTCAATATTTATATACCTTAATATTGAGAATGAGAAAAATATATAATACATACAATAGAGAGGGTGCGTGTGAGAAAGCTTAAAAAATACTTGGCATCAATATAACTGTTAAATAATTTAAATTACTGAAGAAAGAGGAAAGAAAAGAAAAGCATAGAGGAAGAAACAGATGAGGGGATAATATAGCTAGGAGGAGCCTAGAAAAACAAAGGAGAGTTGATTACAGAGAGAGAGATAAAGAGGAATAACTTATGTTCAAGTCTTTAGACAATTATCCATATATACAATATATATCTAAATGTCATGCATCATCTTATTTTATCTGATGAGGACGTACTGTTGAAGTTAACTCAGTACCTCTGAAATATGTATAATAAAATATACTTGATCACAAGAATATCTATTTTGTTAATATTTTGAATTTATATATATATATAGTTGAATAAATGAACAGAGAGACAGTACAAATGATATGGTCTTTAGTTTCACGCATGAGAGTGAGGGGTGGAGGACGACGTTTTGGGCATAAGCCCTTCATCAGGAGAACAATGGGTAGGAATATTTCCGAGGGGGAGTGGTGGAAAGACATTTAAAAAGGGGGGAGGGAGGAAAACAATTTTTAAAGAGTAAAGAAAATTTTAAAAATACAAGTAAAAGAGAAGGGAAATTGAGGCAGGGGAGGGGTGAAGGTGGTGTTTGGGTGTGTGTATGTGAATGTGAGAGTTGGGAGAAGAACGAGGTTCCATGTTCAGGTAAAAGGGAAACCGGTGTGTACGTGGGGTGGAGTGTAAGTCGGTGTGTGTGTGGTGACCACCGATTGAACCCGGGAAACACACACACGTGTGTGTGTACACCATAACTATCACCATCTATCTCCGTGTTTAGCTATGTCACTATTTATAGTCATATAGTTTTGTAACTTGATGTTTCGGCAGATTGAGATAATGGGCTTTTAAAAAATACGTACTGGTATAGAGATATTAACTAAACCCCATCAATTAGATGCCCCAACAGAGCTAATCTGATGACTGAAACCATTAATAGAAAACGGTGCTCCAGCATGACAATGGTCTGATGTCCGAAACCAGTAAAAGAATATGGTACTCCAGCATGACCACAATCTGATGTCCGAAACCAGTAAAAGAATATGGGGCTCCAGTATGGCCACAGCCTGATGACTAAACCCAAGTAAAAGAAAACGGTGTTCCAGCATAACCACAGTTTAATGATTGAAACAAGTAAAAGAATACGGTGTTCCAGCATGGTCACTGCCTGATAACGGAACCCAGTAAAAGAATACAGTGCAACAGTAAAAGATAGAAGAATGCATAAACTATTGCACAAGTTTTGTAAGAGTTATCTCCCTTGGACTGTTTTTTTTACTCACTGAGGCTTGTAAAAAGATGGACTTGGAAATTATTATGGTTTTCGGTATGTTTATACATTGACATACACATATGTTTGTATAATTTATTTTATTTTAACTGTAAAACTATATCTAGTGACTGGAGGGCCAGGAGTTTCGTCCATAATGCACTCAAATTTAGTTTGAATCACGAAACTCGTGGCTTACAGGGTCACTCGTCGCTTACAGGGTCACTCGTTATGGTTTTACAGTTATAATAAAACATATATCACTTTACTTATGTATTACTTATGAATTATCACTTTACTTATGTATTAAGCCATGTTTCTCCCGTATGCACATCCACATACACATTATTTCATTCTTTTAATGTTTCCAATTGACTGCGGCCATGCTGGAGAACTGTCTTAAAGTCGATAATCTCGACCTCAATACTAATATTTTCAAATCTGGAATTTCTTTTATCGATCTCAGTTTGTCGAAACTATGTTTCTGGACATAACCAGACACAAACGTAAACACTCACACACACACATACGGTGAGCCAATGCAGTCTCTGCATTCCAAATTCCACTCACAAAACACTGGTCAACCAAAGGCTATTGTTGAAGACACTGCCCAAGGTACCACACAGCGAGAGTGAACCTGAATCCATTTAATTGGTAAGCAATATATTAGCGTGTGCATAAAAAATACCGTATTTGAAACATAAACCAATAGAGCTCTCAATACTGGTGGCTAGAATGTAGAAATTTAGAACAGTAGCAATGACTTCCAAGTTTCAGCTTTGTCTTCCTTTCCTCGCGACGTTGCTGTCTTTTGCTCTGGTGTTGGCTCCGTTGTTCACCCCTTCCTTTACATTTTCTTTAATATTGCAATATTAAAAGAATATATCTTTCTGAATGAATCGCGAGCTATTTATAATGTTATCGAAGCATTTTTAATGTTATTTATCTATATATTTAAAACATATTTGTAATGTTATTCTACTGTAAATTTATTTATATGCTCTGTTTATATTTTCATTCTGAAAGAATTGCAAATGATTTGTAATGTTATTTATGAAATAAATATGTATTAAAATTCAAGAAAATAAACAAACCCTAACAACTAAACGAAGCCCTCTTCATTACAAACTCTAAAAGCTTTAGCCATCACCACCACATCACACCTGAGAACTACCTGAGCTCCGCTGAACCTGAAAACCTAAAAACACACATATAGACTATCATTTGAAGCCCAGAGCCATTATTGTCAAATCGTCTTTACTTTGCAGTTAATTCAAATTCAAACCAAAACTATTAAGACAATCCTTAAACCAACAATAAAAGACCTTTCGTAAGTTAACTATTTTCATATGATTTTAATTTCCCATCATTGTGTTATATATTAATGATGTTAAACCCTTTTTATATCAAACCACTTGAAACCACCTCTGGTTTTACAATACAAAACTTTGTTTTTAAGTGTTTATATTTATCGTAAAACTGTCTATTGAATTTTACAAAGAGTGGGAGCCGATGTCTGTGGGGATTGACATGTTGCTGTGATAGGTCCCTTGATTCTATAGATCTTCATGGTTTGTTTTGCTGTCTGAATGCAGGTCGTTTCGCTCACCACACTGAGCTAAACTTAATTAATAACTGGGCTCTGGCCTGTGTAAATATCTCCTCAATTCTGGAGCTGGCCGGATTGTCCAAAGTTGATGGTAAAAGACCAGATGTTTTTACCCTTTGCTCCTGGGTAAGAGGTGGATGTCTCTTTGGAGATATCACAGCCAGCGGCTGTTTTGCTTCTTCACATATCCAGGATCCTATGGTAAAAGTGAGGGCCTATACATTAATTTATTGACTTCTGCGATATCTATAAAATACAAAATGGCACTTCCAAATTGGATGCAAGTGAATTATTCACACTGTCAAACAAAATACTGCGTGGATACTCATTGAAGTTGATGAAACAGCATTTGGATACCATTGCCAAATATAGTTTCTTTACATTACGAGTGGTAGAATTCTGGAATTCTTTACCAAATGATATCACGAATGAACCAATTTTGGCTCCTTCAAAGAGAAACTGGGGATCCTGCTCAATTGAGCTAAAAGACTATCAACTAAACTAAACACTGCTTTCGTAGCCGAACGGAATAAAATACCTGGAACTATCAAATAACTATTTTTCCAACCTGTGGCATTCAAGACATTTGGGGAAGCCTGACTGTTGATAATGGAGTTCTTGTCATCATTGGCGGCTCACCTTACTATGGTGTCTGGTGATGGACATGAGGGTGCTTGGTTGTTCCAACACCTTCGCTTCGTTATTACCTGTGGTAATGCTGCCATTGTGTTGGCTTGCTTAAAAAAGTATTAAAGGAAGGCTCCGGTTGACACACATTACTTAGTGTTGAATTAATATTTTCTTCCGTTTTGATTTTATATTTTAATGTGAAATATTTATTGTTTGTTTCATTTGTGTGAAGAAAATATGATTTTATTTACAGTTGTATAAATAATTTGTTTCTACTTTTGGTACAAGGCCAACAAATACCTAATTTATTACTGGTACTTTATTTTATCGACCCCGTAAGGATGAAAGGCAAATTTAACTACACTACGATATGAAGAGAAATATAATAATATTATAAATAGAAAGAAAGAAAGAAAAAAAGAAAAAAAATATATAATAATAATACAATGCTTACAGAATGAAAGCACAGACGAATATAATATAAAGGAAGGGGTGGACAATCGAGCCACCACCAGAGCAAAAGACAGCAGCATCGAGAGGAGTACTGGGAAACCTCTCTAATGATTTTTTAGGCAAGCCAGCACATTCGCAGCGTTACCTTGGATGATGGCTAGGCTGATGCGCTGGAACAACCAAGCGCCCTCACAAGATTCGCCAATTACCTCTATTAAGCGAACTGCCAGTGAAGATGGGAAACTCAGTCAGCAGCCTGACTCCCCCCGAACGTCTTGAAAGCGACAAGCTGGAAAATGTAGTTGGCCGAGAGATCACAGTGTATTATATATAGCATTGTTCAGGCTTACATGTAATGTAATCCCGATATTTATAATGTTTACTGTATTATATATAGTTTTTTTTTTATAATGGCCAAAATATATTCCTAGGATAAAATTAGATAAAGATAATTGTTTCTACTTTTGGCACAAGGCCAGCAATTATCCCAGTGCATTACTGGTACTTTATTTTATCAACCCCGTAAGGATGAAAGGCAAAGTTAACCTCGGCGGGATTTGAACTCAGAATAGCAAGGGTCGTAACTCTATGCGTCAAAGCATGGCGTCCGACCCTCTACCGATACTGCCAATCCAGCATAAAATTAGATAAAGATAATGAATTTATATCCAGCTCCATATGTTATGTAAACCCTTTATATAATATTTCGCTCGCTCTCATCCCATCCTCATATCTGAGGGTCAAGAATCATGGACTTATGGACCAGTACTCTCCATCTTTTCCTGTCTCTTGCAATTGCCGTACATTCTGCCAAACTCCTTCCTGTCCATCTCCTTTTCTGCTGTCCTCTGGCCCCTTTCCTTTGTATAATGTTTACTGTATTATATATAATAAATATTGTCTAGCTATGTTCCAATATTGTCATGATATATATATTGTTGCAAATATAATATCAGCTTGCACCGAGAAACTCTGAGTACCTAGGAAGGTATATGCTAGTTTGCCATGTATTTTATATAATATATTTACCTCTGTTTACATATCGAATGCTGATTCTGTAGTGATTACAAACCCGCACCCAGGCAATGATTTATATATATATATATATATATATATATGTATAAATGTAATCTGAGTTTTTCGAAGATTCATCATCATCATCATCATCATCACCGTTTTACGTCCGTTCTTCCACGCTAGCATGGGTTAGACGGGTTGTCCTGTTGTGGGCAGTGTCTGGTCGGCTGACCATGCCTTGCTCATACAGGAACTGATTTCTACAGCTGGATGCCCTTCCTAACACCAACCTCATTTACAGTGAGTGCTGGGTGCTTTTTCGTGGCGCCTACACGTCCACTTTACAGTGTGGGCTGGGTGCTATTTTTGCTGTGGCACCTCCACGACCACCTTGCTGTGTGGGCATATTGTCTATATGCTTCAGCTTGTACCCATGGGAGGTCAGGTACTCTGTATTACTGCGTGACGCCAGAAGTCACGGTCGTGTGTCATTGCCTTTGAGAGGTGTAATTGGGTAAGGTCGGCTTTTATCACCTCATCCCAGGTCATCTTGAGTCTCCCCACTCCGCGGTTTCCATCAACTTCTAGTGCTCTGCACCTTTTTATGCAGCTGTCATCCTTCATACGCATCACATGTCCATACCAGCGCAACCGCCTCTCCTGCACACAGCATTTGATTCCTCTTATGCTCAGTCTCTCTCTCAATTCATTTATGCTTTGTCATTCACGTATATTACTGTTACACATCCATCGGAGCATGCAGGCTTCGTTTCTCTCTAATCTACGTAAGTCTTCCACCTTCAGCGCCCAGGTCTCACTACCATGCAACATTGCTGTTCAGATACACGCATCATACAGTTTGCCTTTCATTCTGAGGGAGAAGCCTTTTGCAGCTAGCAGTGGTAGTAATTCCCTAAACTTCTTCCATCCCGTTCTTACCCTAGTTATTGTACTTTCTGAACACCCACCTCCGCTGCTAATTCGGCCACCTAGGTAGCAGAAGCTATCTACTGTCTCTACAGAGCCCTCCCAGAGATTGGTGGTACT